>CAUZXS010001248.1:0-80000 GCA_963585895.1 Sepioteuthis lessoniana | reverse complement strand
TTAACTTGTTCAATAGATTGAGGGCGATTACTGTATACCTTTCACTTGAGGTATACTCAGAGAAAAAAATCGCCCGGATTTAAATCAGGTGTGTCAGATCATTTTGCCTGACCCTGTATATATATATATATATATATATATGACGCGAGTATATTGATAAGCCATTAGACTAACTTACCTAAAAATAAATTTCTGTCTTCTGTTCATCAATAAAAGATTTACTTATATAATTGTTTTTCACACACACACACACGCGCACACACGCACATACGCACACACACACACACACACACACACATATATATATATATATATATATATTGTCCAGTCGGCTGGGGCTGTAGAATACACCGACAGCATCTCCACAGAGGGATAAGAGTGTCCTGTTTATGAAACTAAAAACTCTGATGGTGAAATTCCTGTAATGCTGGAACTTTGGGGTCATATCTACGGTCGAATAGAAATAAACCGTGTACTTGAAACAGAACTGATGTAAACTGCGTACTAATGCTAAACTGAATTGTTTGAAATAGAACTGTTTTTGACATTGAAACTGTACTTACGCTAAACTAAATGGTTTGAAATAGAACTGTTTTCACATCTAACTGTGTTTGGACAAAACTATACTTATACTAAACTGAATTGTTCGAATTAGAACTGGTTGACTAAACTGAATAGCTGGAAATAGAAATGTTTTTGACAATTAAATTGTTAAATTGTTCGTATGCTAAACTGAATTGTTTGAAATAGAACTGATTATTTGTAAAAAAAGTAGATTTAGCATGAAATAACCTACAAAGGTTGATATGCCATAAAATCCAACCAACCAATCATATCTGAATGTCTCTATGTGTGTGTGTGTGCGCGCGCGCACATGTGTGTGTGTGCGTGTGTATTTGTGTGTGTCGCAATTTGTCCAATAACCTTTATCTCAGGCTCTAACAATTCGTTTAAAAACAAAAATATTTACCCAGAAACTATACGCTTACAAATCATTATATACAGGGTGGAACGATAAAATTGTCATCCTAAAGAAAACAACACTACAGCTTTATTTTAAAACTTTTATTGAAAAAATCAATTCAGCTAACTTGATTATGTAGTAGAGCTGACATCTATTCAATGTAGCCGCCTTCAGCCTCAATCACCGCCTCGATACGAATCCGGAACTGGGAGCATCACTTTCAGACATGATAGAAGATTCCTATCGCTCTTGGGATTTTTACACAACTGGCCAACTAGTTGATGGTCTGCAACAAAAAAAAAAAAAAGAAAACTGGTTTTTATTAAACGGAAATGGAATCATGTCGTCTTTTTTAAGGCGACAATTTTATCGTTCCACCCTGTAGAGATATATATATATATATATATATAGAGAGAGAGAGAGAGAGACGCTGGCTAAGCGTATAGAGAAAAGGCTTGAAAGTAACTTCACAAGAATGCTATGAGATATATTGAACAAATCCTTGAAGCAACATCCCACGAAACAACAGATGTACGGCCACCTACCTCTTATCACGAAAACTATCCTAATAAGACGAACAAGACATGCGGGATACTGCTGGAAAAGCAAATCCATATGTGAAGTTTTTTTATGGACCCCTTCACGTGGTCGTGCCTGTGTTGGCCGACTAGCAAGAACTTACCCACAACAGCTTTATATAGACACAGGATATCGTCTAGAAGATATGCTGAAAGCTATGGATGATAGGGACGAATGGCGAGAGTGAGTTAAGGAAATCCGTGCTTTCAGTGTGACATGATGATGATGATATATATTTCTATAAGAATAAGATTTGTCATTAAATTACTCACTAGGGTTCCTGTGCTATCAAATATTAACCTAGGAACTAAAACATTCTTTGCATAAGCCATCTCGATTCGCGAAAAGTATTTGTCAAAGAAGGTGTGACTTCACAGGTAAAGCATTTCCTTGCAAGTTTAATTGCTTCTGGGACAAATGATTGGTTGGTTATTTAGGCTTTATGGCATATCAACCTTTGTAGGTTATTTAACGCCAAATCCATTTTTATGAAAATAGTTCAATTTCAAACCATTCAGTTTAGCATCAGTAAGCAGTTTAAATGTATGTATGGTTTAATTGTGAAAAATGGACCCCTGGTAAAACGGTAACCCATTATTGCTTTACCAGGAGTCCATTTATGGGTCAGAATTTTAGCAGGAGTTTATTTATGGGTCAATGTTTTACCAGGACTCCATTTATTGGTTTGTGCTTTATCTGGAGTCCATTTATGGGTCAAAGTTTTACTAGGAGTCCATTTATGGGTCAGAGTTTTACCAGGAGTCCATTTATGGGTCAATGTTTTATCAGGTGTCCATTTATTGGTTAGTGTTTTACAAGTAATCCATTCATGGGTCAGATTTTTATCAGGAGTCCATTTATGGGTTATTGTTTTACCAGGAGCCCATTTATGGGTCAGAGTTTTACCAGGAGTCCATTTATGGGTTAGTGTTTTACCAGGAGTCCATTTATTGGTCTGAGTTATAGTGGCATTCCTTTTATGACCTCTAAATCGTTTTAAGTTGGGAATAATTGGATATTTACAAGACTTTATACATACATGTTAAAACATAAAAGAAATAAAAAGAATTGCAGCAATGTTTACCATACATCACTCAACTTCCACATTCAACATAAAATATCGCCGAAGATAGTTTGTTTTTTTCATTCTACTTTAACGATTTTTAAAATAATTTGTTATGATCTGGTTTTTATAAATGCTTTGAAATGGTATAAATTTTGCAGAATGACTTTTTGAAAAATTTGAGTATGGATGTTTTCCGAATAGCCGAGCTAGAAATGAATGAAATCACTTTAAAAAGATAGCATAGATGTTCTTATATATATATATATATATATATATATATATATATATATATATATATATATATATATATAAGAATTACTATTTAACATTAATAATTATATTCACCACCGTTCATTCGTACACAGTTAAATGGATCCAAAGTTGGTTGGTTGGTTGGCTGGTTGGTTGGTTTTTATGACATATCGACCCTGGTAAGTTATTTAATGCTAAATCTGGCTCATACGTACATTAAATGTATATGATTTGTAAATAAATTTGTTTAAACGAAACTTTTTCTTGCACAGTCAAACGGCTCCAAGTTTAGCAATGTAATACCAACAATTCAATTTAGGCACTCAGTTAAAGAGTTTCAAGTATTCCTATTTAACACAAATAATTATAATCAACATTACCTATTCGTGTGCATGGGTGCCTCAGTTAGCGTAATGGTTAGCTGGCTAGACTAGCAAACCTACACGGGTGAGTTCGAGTCTCATTGGGTGCCCTATTCATATGGCCTTGTGCCACATCTAAGTAAAAAGCTTAGTAAATTACTACCTATTCGTTTGCACGCAGTTAGATGCTTCCAAGTATCGCTATGTATCACGAATAATTCAATTAAACGTCAGTCATTTGTTTAAACAAATTTAAATTGTCAATTCAAGTCATCGTAAGTCATTTGTTTGCACATAGTTTAAACGATTAAACAGATGTATTTAACCCATATCAGGAGCAACCGCACCGGATCAGAGTGAAACTTGAAGCAATAGCAATGAAGGGGTAAGGAGGTGCCCGTGGTGTAATGGTTATCGTCGTAGGAAATAGACACGGCAACGAGAGTTCAAATCCGGGACGAGACTGATAGCATTTCACATAGTACTAATACCCTTGGGAAAGGTATGAATCCAATTATTCTCCCTCCAGCTAGGACAGACTGATTTCTTCAGCCTTGGTAAGGCAACTAGTCTAGGAGAAGGAAAACTCTGAATTGAAACCTGTTAAACTCCGCTAAAAAATTGACCTTTTGTAGGATGCAACTCAAGGCTATATCTCCATCGTAGAAATGTGATAAAAGATATATTAAAAAAATTATTTTATTTAAAGAAATTATTTCATTTAAAGAATTTTTTTTTTCAAATTCTATTCTTGCCGGAAGCAATATAAGAACACCCAAATATTTTTTTTCCTTTAACATCTGATGATGGTCATCACAACCAGAAATAAATTTATAATGACACCAAGGAAGTGAATTTTTTCTTTTTTCTTTTATATAAAAAGAATTTTTTTAGCTCTGCACGTTGAGTTTGGATGTATTCTTAATCCTAAATTAATTATACGGCAATAGCCGTTGACATTGAGAACTCAAATTGGATACTCCTACCACTTGGATTTACTCCTCAGATTATATATATATATATATATATATATATGGTGACCCCCCCAAAAAAACAGAACTCATAAACTTTTTTATTACTTCTACAAAAATAAAGCAAAATAATTCTAATTCTTTTCCTTGGTAGACCAGGACATGTTGGGGAATACTATGGTCCCAATTTTTCATGCACAGAATATACTTCATATCCTGAAAAAAGAAAAGGCTAGAATTAAATTTATGAATTTCAGTCAAAAATATATGGGTATTTTTTTTGGGGGGGGGCCGTCACCCTATATATATATATATATATATATATATATATATATGGAAGTAAATATGGATCTGAATCTGAGAGCATGAAGAAAGTAGAAAAATCCGAATAATACAAATTATATGAATCTATTTTGATGCAAAAAAGCCAACGTTAAACGTTTCGGTTTAAATAACCTTCATCAGGACTTTTATATCATGAGAAGTGTTCACACAGTGATGGATGCTTGTCGAGAGAACAGGAGTCAATAAAATTTATGTAACGAAAAAGATATGAACGCGCATTTAGCGTTGTTAATTTGAAAGCATTAAGTACGTGTTTGGCACGTGAAATAGTATTTGAAAATGTTGGATTTTTAAGACATCAGAAAGGTCCTCTTGTTTTTAAAGAAATATGCAGAGTTTTTTTATATTTACAGACCGTTTCGAAGTCATCCATGTAAGATGTCGTGTAAGAATGTACTTGGTGTTTGTTTTTCCAAAAGGACAGTATGAAATTAAATATGGATCTGAATCCAACAGTATGAGGAAAGTAGAAAAACTTAATCCAAATTAGATGAATTTATTTGATAATATATATGAAAATATTTCGGTGTTTTTTTTTTTTTACCCCAAAGATAAACATTTTTCGTGGTTGCTACCTGAAAATCTGCAAGTAAAACGTAGAATTTTACTTAAGTAGTCATAAGAATATATTCATAAACCTTTCGATCCAAAAACTCAGAACATAACAGGAAAGAATCCCGGTATTTTGTCTTAAATTAGTATATGCCTGAACAAGAAATCCATTTTAATGATTACACCAAAATTTCGATGGTAAATTTGCTCGCACAAATTTTACCGTCAATTTTCCGATAAAACTGTCAACTTTCAAAACGTGATAACTTTTGCACAAATATTCAAGGAGACATTTAAAAAAAAAAAAAACATGTTCGCCCGAAAGTCCAAGAACAAGAATCTGCACATGTACTCTTACACAAACAATCTTTAAAAAAAAACAACCAATATCTATCTCACTGTGGCTGGGGCTCCACAAATAAGGCCTTGAGCCAGGTGAATCTAAGTCAATATCCAGACAGATATCCAATCCTGCGATTCTTATTGTTTTCATTTTTATTTCTTGTCATTATACCGTAATTTCTACTTGCTTCTCCAAAACACCGCTTTCCCCTGCAGCCCCGTTTGCTAAGTTGAACCCCCCACCAAATCCCAATTCTGTTCACATGATGAACAGTAATTGCATCTCCAACTATTAATGATCTCTTGATTGGCTCCACTTACTAAATGTCCGGGCTCGGACTCTGATCGACAAATATTGAGACTCAAAGAGAAACATCCCATTATCCTTCCTAATATGGTTTGAAGAGTTCCACAACTGTTCTTTGACAAGGATGGATTTGGCATTAAATAACCTAGGAAGGGTTGATATGCCATTAAAAAAAGAAAGTAAAAAAAATGTGAATTTTGCATTATTCTTAGATTATTTGTCTGACTATCATTATTCTGTTTCGGGTCAGAAACAAGATCTTTTTGAGCCTTGTTCAGAGTCAATTTTTTTTGTTTCCAAATCTCCTTTAAACGACCAGTAATTTCCTTTTTCGTACACTATGTCTCGTCCACCTCATCCGCCTACTCTTCTCATTTCTTCTGCTTCTTCTTCTTCTTCTTCTTCTTCTTCTTCTATACATCTAATCCTTCAACCCTTTATATTTTCTTCTTCTTCAGATGGCATACATCTCATCCTTCTTCCTCATCTGTCTTCTTCTTCTTCTTCTTCTTCTTCTTCTTCTTCTTCTTCTTCTTCAGATCACATTCACATACACCTCACCCTTCTTCTGCATTTATCTTCTTCTTCAGATCCCATGCGTCTCTTCCTTCATCCACGTATATCTTCTTTCTTTCTTTCTTTCTTTCTTTCTTCTTCTTCTTCTTCTTTCGTATTTTACTTCGTCGTATTTTTTCCTTGGTTCTTCTTATTTTTTTTTTTATTCGTCTTCTTTCTCTTTCATATTTTTTCTCAAGTCTTTATACTGTTATATTTTCTTCTTCCTTTCTTCCTCATCTGTCTTCTTCTTCTTCTTCTTCTTCTTCTTCGTCGTCGTCGTCGTCGTATTTTTCCCTTCTTCTTCTTCTTCTTCTTCTTCTTCTGATAACACACATCTAATTCTTCATCCCATCTATCTTCTTTCTTTCTTCTTCTTCTTCTTCTTCTTTCGTATTTTTCCCTTCGTTCTTCTTGCTTTTTTTGCTCTTCTTCTTTCTCTTTCATATTTTTCTCAAGTCTTTATTCTGTTATATTTTCTTCTTCTTCTTCTTCTTCTTCTTCTTCTTCTTCTTCTTCTTCTTCAGATCACACGCACCTCAACCTTCATCCCATCCATCTTCTTTCTTTCTTCTTCTTCTGCTTATTAATATTATTATTATTAGGGGCTATAATGTTTTTGTTTGTATCTGTAGTAATAGCACCGTTGATAGTATTACTATTAATCAAAGTAATGGTTCATTTCTTTATTGTAATCATTATCACCAACGTCATCACCACTGCATTGGCTTTCCACATCTTCCACCCCCAGCTTCCTTATTCATCATCTTTATCGGCCTCATTACAAACAGACGCACAGACAGACAGACGTAGATGGAATTTGTTTCCGTAAACACAAAGAATCAAATTAGTCATAGACGGGGGGGGGGAATTATACGCATGCGCGTCTGTTCTCATTCGTGTGAGTGATGAGCAGAGAGTGATGGGGCAATGCGCCTAGATGTTATCTATCCACGGGTTATGAGTTCGGTCCTCAGAAAATGCAGCACAATTTTAGACATAGGAGGGGCCTGGCTACAGTACTAAAATATCAACTTATACTTGGCAAAAAACATAAGTATATTGACATCGCCATGGTCCAACACATTGGATTGATAATATACATATATATATATATATATAATTAATTCAAATCGCGAGTTGGAAATCTTCTAAAGTTAATTTTATAAGTGGCTCCACTTGTGTTGAGCACTTTTGTAATTGTAGCATTGCAGGATTCGCGGAAGGTTTTTAGTTTTCTTTTGACCAACTGACTGCGTATCCCTTGATTTTTTTCAAGGGGTCGAACGAGGTTGGCCTTTTCTTTCTTTTTGACCTATAATTTTTTTCTTTTTCCCCCAGGCAGTGATTCGAGATACTTTTATCTCTTGTTCCTGACGAGGGTTTTTTCGGGTTTTTTTTTTTTCGGGTACCGTGAATGCTGGTAGATATTAGATTAGTATATATATATATATATATATATTGTATCTGTTGGAAAACTCAACCATGGTTAAATTGTCATTATAAATTTATTTCGTCGAAGAATACAAACTTCGCCTCTTCAGATGACATACACGCTTAATTTGAGGATGAAAACAGCAAATGTGAATTAGTGGATAGATAGATAGATAGATAGATAGATAGATTGAAAAGTGACCTCCTTCAAGAACAGTCGTCGTACTATTTAACCCATAGCTTGGAGGATAAGTGGATTCATACCTTTCCCAGGGGTATTTATCCGAAATTGAACGTGATACCACGACTGGATTTTGAACTCGCTTACTACGATTCCGCAGAGACTTGGGAAAAGTATGAACCCCCTTCTCCTTCTCCTGTTCTAGAAGGATGGCTTTGGAATTAAATAACCTACAAAGGTTGATATGCCATTAAACAAAGATCACTTTTCAATATATATATCCTCATCATCATGTCATGCTGCCAGCATGGATATCCCTGACCCCCTATCGCCACTTCTCCCTATCGTTCATCGCCTCTGGCAGGTCTTCAGAGCTACATTCCATATCCTCACATAGCTGCTGTATGTATGTTCGAGCTGGCCGTCCTGTTTTTGCTCAGCCATATGTAGGGGTCCATAGGAGTACATCACTTATGAGCTCGTCCCTGCTTCTCCAGCAGTGTCCTGCATGTCTGGTTGGATAGTTTTCGTGATGGGAAATAGGTGGTCGTATAGTTGGTGCTTTGTGGGGTGTTGCCTCCAGGACTTCTTTAATATTGCTCGCAGCATTCTTGTGTAATTGCCGTCAACCTTTTTCTCCAGCCGTTTTGTTAGCGTCCAAGTAGTGCATCCATATAGCAGTATCGAAACGACCGCTGCCTGGAAGAAACTGCGTTTCATTTTATCGGTCAGGTTTGACTTCCATCGATAGCTTATCGATAGCTGTCCATGCTTCGTTCCAACTCGGCGTTCCCATATTTTCGTTATGGTATAGACTTTCAAAAACTTTCAAAAACTCGTTTTCTGCTTTTTGCTTTTTTAAAAAATACAAACACCCCTTATACAAGCAAGCAACCCCTGATGATGGCCTATGAAGGGTCCGAAAGCGCTCGGGACAATTTTTGGAAATTCATCTACCAATTCCAGAAACTAAGACACTTATCAAAAAACTTGAAAGGATCTTATATATATCTTAATTATACGGACAAAATTTGTCTTTATTATTTAATGAAACGACTGCTGCCTTGCTACACTCTCACACACACACACTCACACACACACATATAGTGACAAAAACTATTTCGTGAGTCAGGAACTAACCTACTACAGTTTCGCCTAACCGGCTCATCAGGGTATCTAATCGGGATTAGGTACCCTAATGAGCCACTTAGGCGAAACTGTAGTTGGTTAATTCCTGACTCACGAAATAATTTTTGACACTATTTTTCTCTACTTAGTATTGAGCACTTTTGGCACTTGTAGCTTAGCAGCAATTACGGTGGGTTTTTTTCTTTTGTCCAATCAATTGCGTATCTGTTGATTTTTTCAATTGGTATGACAAGGTTGGCTTTTTCTTTTTTTTTTTCCAATATATATATATATTTTTTTCCCTAGACAGTGATTTGGTTTATATTCTTATCTTCGAATTACTTGCGGTTTTTTCCTTTACCGTAAGTGCTATTATTCAATAAGTTATATTATATATATATATATATATATATATATATAAAAGATGTTCAACCGAAAAGGAAAGGGAGTCAATAAAAAAAATAAAAGTATTAAATACCCAGAAAAAAAGTGTTCCGGTAGTCGACCCATCCCATGAAAGTAAATAATGGAAAATAACTCGATAATGTGGGGAGAAATATAGTAAAACAAAGTAATCCAAGATGTAGAATTTAAAGTGAAAGAAAGTCGACATTTGTGACGTTTCGATTTCAATAAGCCATCATCAGGGCTCAGAAAAAATGTTATCAAGTGTCGTTAGATCACCAAAAAATGCTTGACGGAATACAAAACAAAAAAAAAACAACAACAAAGTAGGCGGTTATATGTACAGAAAAGGTTGGGGACGTTAACTGTCTGATCAATAAGTCAGCGTTCATATTTTATAATGATCTGACCGTTAATGTCGCGACCCTTTCCTCTGTATTTATAATCTCAACCTTGTTTTGTTTTGTATTCGTGTTAAGCATTTTTTGATGATATAACGACACTTTATAGCATCTTTTCTAAGCCCTGATGATGGTTTATGGAAATCGAAACGTTATAACTTCGACCTTCTTTCATATTAAATTCTTCACTTCATATTATATTGTTTTCAATATATATATATATATCTCCGTCTCTTTTTCTCCCTCTCTCTCACTCTCTCTCTCTCTATATATATATATACAGGATGCAATGGGTAAATTGTTGTCATTCTCTATTAATTATTTAGCGCGTGCTCTTTAATTTATTAAGGTTTTGTCTACTGTGCAGCAAACTTGAGTCAGTTGTGCACTTTCAGAGTGAAAAGTGGCACCAAGTTGCAATTCACTCCTCCAGAAATTTGGAAATAGCATGCTGTACTACGTGGCATTTACTGCGGAAGCTTTGATAAGAATACTTCAGAGTGATTGGGTGCCAATTTGAGGATAGATTCATGTTCGTATTGATAAGAACAAAGCATCCAATCGACATCATGGTGTTGGGAGAGATCGCTGGTGATGTTGAGGTTATGCCTGCATTCATCTTCCTGCATGTCCTCTGACTCTACTGAAGTGCCGGAGGGGATTTAGTGCTAATCTGGATTAAGGGAGTGTCTGCTGCTGCTGCTGCTGCTGCTGCTGCTGCTGGCAATAGGACCTTTGTTGTATAGCCAAATACCTATCATCATCATCATCATCATCATCATATCGTGCTGGTAGCACGGATATCCCTGACCCTCTCTCGCCACTCCTCCCTATCGTTCATCGCCCTAGGTAGGTCTTCAGGACAACAACCTGTATCCTCACATAGCTGCTGAATGTACGTTCGTGCTGGTCGTCCTGCTTTTGCGCGGCCATGTGTGGGGATCCATAAGAGTACATCTCTTATGAGTTCATCTCTGCTTCTCCAGCAAAGTCCTGCATGTCTGGTTCGTCTAATTTGAATAGTTTTCGTGATAGGGGGCAGAATTTACGACTTCAATGAACGAACGAACACACTTCTTTATAAAATATATATCTCTCACACTTTATTCTGAAAGGGTTTATGTTTCTGTGGTCTGTGAGAGATGGGTGGAGAGACAGGGACAGACTGCTATATTGACCCAACTTTTACTCTTGACCATATCACGCTGTGTTATCTTCAAGAACCCACTTAGCTCTTTTTCCGCATCTTGACTGGGGTTGCTCAACTAAGGGGCAGTCTGCAAGGTGGCCCTTAATCTGGTCTTCCTGTCACCGACTAACTAAACGGCCGCCGGCATCTACCTAAATTCTTTCATAACGCCCACTTGCTTCCGCTTCTTCTTCCGCTTATTTACACAGGTGCATCTCTGATTGACGGCTCGGTCAAGGGTCAATACATAACACTTTGTGCCATGCCCCACAAGCAGGATAATCAAATGTTGCCCATTAGAAAATATCCGCGATCCCATAACCCCTAACATCTGGCCACCAACTTCCAGATTGCAATCCGTTTGGTCCCTATATATTGAGTGCAGTCTAGCGTGAGACTGACAAAACTCCATGCAACACTAAAGTTGAACTGAAGGCAAGGATAATGGAAGCGTTTATCAATTTAAACAAAGAGACTGTTGGAAAGATTTCCGAAGTTGACTGTAGGCCGTAGTTGAAGACAATGACGGTTTTTAGAGTAAATTTAATCTATTATAGTGGTGGTGTTATTACGACTTTCATATTTCCATATGGCCTCAGAGTCAACAGGGAGGCCTACATCAAGTGCTTGGAGGAGGTAGTGCTCCCCTGATTCGAGAGGGTGGCTACTAGAAGACCCTATGTCTGGCAACAAGAGTCTGTGCCACGCCACACAAGCAGGTGAATCCATAGTCAGCAGTGAGACAATTTCTGCCACCACATCACCCCTAATATCTGACCGCCATGCTCCCTAGATCACAACCCCCTTTATTATGTGTGGGGTACGGTTGAGCTAGAAACCAACAAAACGCTGTGTGACACCAAAGAGGAACTGAAGGCAAAGATAACGACAGGATTTACCCATTTAGACGTGGAAACAGTCGGAAAGATTTGCAGGAGATTCCTAAGTCGTTTGGTTGAAACCAATGACAAATTCTTGGAATAAATCTAATATATTTCTAGATATTTTCATATAATTTGGTAAATATACGAGGATCATTAAATAAGTTTCCAGACTTTTTTCGTATGGGCACCTTTATTGATAGTATACACATGAAATTCTAGTCCCCTTTGAAGTAATCTCCTCCGACTGCAATGAACTTGTTGAACCTTTCAGTCATCTCATAAGATGTATAGCAATAACATACTGAATTTTTAAGAGTCTATGACAATTTTAAATGCCTGTACAAAAACTGCAAACTTATTGAAGGCACTACGTATCTAATAAAGTAAGATGGTGATATTTTTATTTTTACGAAATTTAGACGACAATTGACCCATCATCCTCTGTAATCATCTACTCAGGATTATTATTATTACTTACTTGAAAATTGGGTGTAAACAAAATATTATTATTAAACATTATTGGTTATTTGAAAATATATGACAATATATAGATTGTTTGTATTATATAGATTACTAGGAAACCATATGATTTAAACTAGGAGACCATCAGAAAGACATGAAGGAGATATATATATATATATATATATTGTGTTATATATATATATATATATATATATATATATATATATATATATATATATATAACACAATGTCAATATATATATATATATATATATATATATATATATATATATATATATTAGGCTAACGGTACAGGAAAATTTATACAAACAAAGGATTAACGGAATCATCGGTACAGAGAGGGAAAACAATTATCATATTATTATTATTTTTTAAAATTGTTTTCCCCATCTCTACCGTTGATTCCGTTAATCCTTTTTTTGTATATATATATATATAAATTGATATTGTATTATATCCTGCTCGTGCAGGTAGGTATATATATATACCTACCTGCACGATCAAGATGTAACACAATGTCAATATATATATATATATATATATATGAAGTTGGCGACCATAGTTGAGGGTGACCCGAAGGCTCCCTTTTCTAAAGCTACGACGCCACGGTGAAGGGGAGGGCGTGACTCCTTTCCCTGGATTGCGCCACTTTACCCTTGATCCTTACCTTATAATCCTGACTGTTAAGTAATGAGGCATCAAGTACCATTTTTTGAGTCTTTGGCATGACCCGACGGGGGATAGAACCCAGGTCTCCCCGGCCATTGGCGAATACTCCAACCATTATGCCACAGAATCAGAGGCTCCATCTCCACTTTCTCTTTCTCTTAATACAACAAATAATATAACTATACTCCTGCTCCTACTAATGCAACTACTTGAATAATAATAATAATAATAATAATAATAATAATAATAATAGTAATAATAATAATAATAATAATAATAAGAAGAAGAAGAAGAAGAAGAAGAAGAAGAACCACAAACAAGTGAATACAGTTAATTCGAGCAAATAGAGTATAAAACCAGGTCTCCACTGGGAATCAAGATAAGATCAAACACGATTGGGTGGAGAAGGCGACTCTCTGAGAACTGTGCAAGAAGTTTAAATTTGACCAGACAAACAAATGATATATGCACAACACAGAATCCGTCCATGAAAATGAGACGCACAAAATTCTTTGGGATTTTGAGACTTAAATGGATCATCAAATCTCGGCCAGACGATCAGACCTAGTGATAGTCAACAAAAATGAATAAATAAATAAAAAAAGAGAACCAGCTGAATTATGAACTTTGCCGTTCCGGTTGATCAGAGGGTAAAACTGAAAGAAAACGAAAAGAGAGCTGAATACGTAGACCTTGCTAGAGAACTGAAAAAAACTATACAACATGAAATTGTCGGTGATACCAATTGTAATTGGTGGTCTTTGTACAGTCACCAAAAGATTAGTAAGGGGAGTAGAGGACGTGTAAATAAGAGGACAAGTGGAGACTATCCAAACTATAGCATTGTTGGGATCGGCCAAAATACTGAGAAGAGTCCTGGATACTAGAGGAGACTTGCTGTTACTTAGACTCCGGTAGAAAACCATCAGCTAATGCTGGTGTGAAAAACTCTCAAACGAGTAAAATATTAATAATAATGATAGAGACGAAACCATCAATCACATGATAAGCGAATGCAGCAAATTAGCACAGAAGGAATATAAGACTAGACATGACTAGGTGGGCTAGGTGATCCATTGAGAGATGTGCAAGAAATTTAAATTTGACCATACGAACAAATGATACATATACAACCCAGCAGCTGTCCTAGAAAATGACACACATAAACTCCTATGGGACTTTGACATACAGACGGATCACCTAATCTCGGCCAGAAGACCAGACCTAATAATAATCACCAAAGAAAAGAAAACTTGCAAAATTGTCAACTTTGCTAGGGAATTGAAAAAACTATGGAACATGGAGGTGACAATTATACCAGTCGTCATTGTTGCTTTTGGTACAGTAACAAAAGGATTATTAAAGGAACTGGATGACTTGGAAGTTGACGGACGAGTAGAGACCATCCAAACTACAGTAGTATTGATGTAATATAATGGCTGGGGGATTTCGGTTTATGCCTTTGGGTTTAGTTAGGCTGAGAACCTTTCGGCTCAGTGCATGGATTACTTAGGTGCAACATTAACATAGGTGTTCGTGTGCGGGCGGAGTGGACGTGTCACTAAAAGATGTCACAATAGCCCACATTGGAAGCGGGGTTACGGAGTGCAGGTGACGTCACGCACCGGAAGAGCGTGGGGGATTTGGGGAGATTTTGAAGAAGTCAGTTAGTTGAGACTAGACACCGGACACGTTGAGATGAGACCTGCCTCGGGATAAGACGGTTAGTTTTCGCTTGCTCGCGGAGACCTTTGTGACGGGAGCCACACGTGTTGGGGGGGGGGGCAGATGAAAAAGCCAGTATTGAAAGATTGTGCCTCTCTCCTAATGTCGAAGAGCCTTTAAACTCAAAGGTAATAAAAAGTTTCGCACCTGAACTAAAAAGTTGTCAAGGGTTTTTCGAATTTCGAGATCCTATGTTCTATGTATATATGTAATGAACGTCCCATGTACATTTCACATATTCATGTATATGGCCATGGTACATTGAGAACGTCCAGAATACTGAGAAGAGTCCTGGAGACTTGAGAAGACTTGTTGTCACACAAACTCTTATGAAAAACCATCAGCTGATGTGAATAGCTCTGAAGGAGTAAATGATAATATTAGCTCGAGGACTACAGAATGAAAATTTAAAAAAACGAAAAGTACTTAGAACTTGCTAGAGAACTAAAATTAAGTTATGGAAAATAAGTAACAATCACCAAAAGTTTGGTAAGAGGGGGCTTAAAGATTTCGAAACCAAATGACGAGCGGGGTACATCTATTATTGAGATCTGATGAAATACTCTGGAGAGTTCTGGACTCTTGAGAAGATTTGCTGTCACTTAGATTCCACTGAAAGACTATCAGCTAACGCTGTCGTGAAAAACTCACAAGGAATATTAATGATAGTAAGAAATACTTGGATCCCGTAAGAGAGCCGGAAAAAAACTGTGGAATACGAAGGTGACAGTGATACCACTTGTAGTCGGTGAACTTGGATCAGTTTTCAAATGCTTAGAAGAGAGATCGTTGGTATTGGAGATCTAAGGAAGAATCAAAACAATCCTGACAGTGGCATTTCTATGATAGTCTAGAATACTGAGGAGTGTCCTGGAGAACTGTGAAGATTTTATGTCACTCAGACTCCTCTGAAAGACCACAAGTTCATGTGGGGTATTTATCCAACTTGCCACCACATAAGACTTGATACAAGGTCATTTTAATGGGGGAAGCTATGCAAGAATCGAGAGTCATGGGTAGCAGGGGCAAAAAATGCTTGATCCCGTTGGTGTTCCCATATTACGGCGCCTCAGGCGTCAATCGATAAACTTAGCCCTGTAAAGCAGGTATTGCCGGAGGGAGGGTGTGGCCAACGGGGACAAGGCGTTCAGTTTTCCAGGTACCAAGACAAAAAGCCTCGGTACCACTTGTACCAGTGATAGATAAATAAATTGATAAATAAATGAATGAATAAAGAAATAAATAAACTCTTGAAAGTAAAAATACAAATAAATAAAAATAAAAAGAATAATAAATTTTAAAAAAAGTAAATAAATAAAGAATAAATAAACAAATCTTACATTAAATGAATAAAAAAACAAATATTAAAAAAAATAATTAATTAACTAATTAATCTTACAGTAAATAAATAAATAAATAAATAAATAAATAAATAAATAAATAAATAAATAAATAGAAACTTAAGAAAATAAGAATAAAATAAAATAAAATAAAATAAAGTAGAATAAATAAATAAAAAGATCTAGAAAATAAAATAAAATAAATTAAAAACCCTACGAAAAATAAAATAAAATAAATAAATAATGAAATAAATAAATAAACCCTAGAAATAAAATAGAATAAAATAAAAGAAAACAAATAAATAAAAAACCCTAAAAAATAAAATAAAATAAGATAAAATATAATCTAATAAATAAATGAATAAAAAACCCTAGAAAATAAAATAAAATAAGTTAAAATAAAATAAATAAATGAATAATTAAATAATAAAAAACCCTAGAAATGAAATGAAATTAAATTAAATTGAATAAAATAAATAAATAACCCTAGAAAATAAAATAAGTAAAATAAAATAAATAGATAAATAAATAACACTAGAAATAGAATAGATTAAAATAAGATAAAATAGAATAAAATTAGATAGATAAATAAATAAATGAATAAAACAATAAAATAAAATAAAATAAATAAATAAATTAAGAAACATAGAAAATAAAATAAAATAAAATAAAATAAATAAATAAATAAAAACCTTTAAAATAAAATAAGATAAAATAAAATAAATAAATAACCCTAGAAAATAAAATAAATGAAAAACCCTAGAAAATAAAATAAAAAATAAAATAAACTAATAAATAAATAAAAAGCTCTGGAAAATAAAAATAAAACAAAATAAAGGTTATCGACCGTAGCCGAGGGTGACCCAAAGGCTCCCTTTTCAATAGCTACTACACCGAGGTGTAGGGAAGTGCACTACTCCATTCCTAGGATTGCACCACTTTACCCTTGATCCTTAGCTTATAGTGCTGAGTGCTAAGCAAGGCGGCATCAAGTACCATTTTTTGAGTCTTTGGTATGATTCGACCTGGGATTGACCCCTCCACGGCCTCTCGGACCATTGGCGAATATTCTATTCATGAAGCCAATGGGCGGTAAAGCTCTACAAAATAAAAATAAAATAAAAAAAAAAATGAAAAATAGATAAATAAACAAATAAATAAAAGTAAGAAAATAAATAAAAAACACTAGAAAATAAAATAAAATAAAATAGATAAAAAATAAATAGATAAATAAATAAATGAATAAAAACAACAACAAAATAAAATAAAATAAAATTGATAAAAATAAATAAATAAATATATAAATAATCATTAGAAAATAAAATAAAATAGATAAAATAAATAAATAAATAAATAAAAAACCCTAGAAAATAAAATAAAATAAAATGAAATCGATGAAATAAAAAAATAAATATATAAATAAAAAACACTAGAAAATAAAAAAAATAAATAAAATAAAATAGATAAAAAAATAAATAAATAAAAACACTAGAAAATGAAATAACATAAAATAGTTAAAAATAAATAAATAAATATATAAACACTAGAAAATAAAATAAAATAAGATAAAATAAAATAAATAAATAAATAAAGAACACTAAAAAATAAAATAGAAAAAATAAAATAGATGAAAAATAAATAAATAAAAAAATAAATAACCCTAGAAAATAAAATTAGAATAAAATAAAATAGAAAAAAAAAAAGCACTAGAAAATGAAATATAATAAAAGAAAAGAAAATATATTTAAAAAAATGAATAGATAAATAAATAAAAATCACTAGAAAATAAAATAAAACAAAAAAATAAATAAAAAACACTAAAAATAAAATAGAAAAAAATGAAATAGATGAAAAATAAATAAATAAATAAATAAGCCTAGAAAATAAAATTAAAATAAAATAAAATAGAAAAAAAAAAAAAAAGCTCTAGAAAATGAAATAAAAGAAAAGAAAAAAAAATATATAAAAAAAAAATAAATAGATATATAAATAAAAAGCACTAGAAAATAAAATAAAATAAAAAAATAAATAAATAAAAAACACTAAAATATAAAATAGAAAAAATAAAATAGATGAAAAATAAATAAATAAATAAATAACCCTAGAAAATAAAATAAAATAGAAAAAAAAAAAAGCTCTAGAAAATTAAATAAAATAAAAGAAAAGAAAATATATAAAAAAAAGTAAATAGATAAATAAATAAAAAGCGCTAGAAAATAAAATAAAATAAAAAAATAAATAAAAATGTTTAAACAAATGATTTTTTAGTCAATACTTTGTTTGTAATCTTATTTTTAAATAAGTCAGATCTAATTTGTTAGCACACAAGTCTTACTATTGTTTGCACATAGTTAAATGGTTTCAAATATTTGGACACGAATATTTCTATTTACTATTAATCATTTGTTTGCACTCAAATCGTTTCAAACATTGCTATCTAAAATAAATAGTTTTATTTTCACATAGTTAAATGGTTTCACGCAGTGCTTTGTAACACTAACAATTAATTAGTTAATTAATGACAGTTTAATTACAAGTATTGCTAATAAACACTAATAATTCTATTGAACATTACTTAATCCTTAACGCACAGTTAAATTTTTCCAGGTATTGCCGTGTATAACTAATAATTCAATTAAACACCAGTCATCGCTTTACACACAGTTAAATGATCAAACAGTTCTATTTCTAACAATTCAGTTTAGCACGAGTCAACAAAGTCAAATGATTCCAAATATTGTTATGTATCACTAACAATTCAATTAAATATCAATCATTCTTTGCCCACAGTTTAAATGCGAAATAATTCTATTTGAACCTTGCCTGGGGCTGTAGAATACACCGACTGCTTCTCTGCAGAGGGGTAAGACCCCCCCCCAAACGAGTGTCCTGATTTTGACACTAAACATTCTGGTGGTGAGGTTCCAGCAATGCTGGAGCTTTGAGGAATGCGGAGTACCCCTTCATTGCGATCGCTCCCAGGTCCACTCTGGCCCGGAGTGGTAGCACCTGATAAGGGTCCTATCTATGGGTTAAATAGAACAAAACCGTGCTTTTTTCACAATACTGATTTTTGCATTTGGGGAATGCGGAGTACCCCTTCATTGCCATCGCTCCCAGGTCCACTCTGGCCCGGAGTGGTAGCACCTGATAGGGCCCTATCTATGGGTTAAATAGAACTAACAGCATACTTATGCTAAAATGAATTGCGTAAACTGAATAGCTTGAAATAGAAACGTTTTTGACAATTAAACCGTAAAGTTAAGTTAGCGACCATAGTCGAGGGTGACCCGAAGGCTCCCTTTTCGATAGCTACTACACCAAGGTGTAGGGGAGGGCGCTACTCCATTCCCTGGATTGCTCCACTTTACCCTTGAACCGTACCTTATAATGCTGAGTGTTAAGCAAGGTGGTATCAAGTTCCATTTTTAAAGTCTTTGGTATGACTCGACCTGGGATTGAACCCAGATCTCCCGGGCCATTGGCGAACCCTCTAACCGCTGGGCCAATGTCCCGGTTAAACCGTACTTACACTTAAACTGCGTGCTTATGCTTAACTGAATTATTTCAAATAGAACTGTTTTTCGACATTAAAACTGTATTTTCACTTAACAGAATTATTACATATAACTGCTTGAATAGTTTGAAATGGAAATGTTTTTGACAAATGAACTGTGTACTTATGCTAAACTTAACTGTTTTCAATAGAACAAATTATTTACATAGAAATGGATTTGGCGTTAAATAACCTACAAAGGTTGATATGCCATAAAACCAAACAAACCAAACTAAACCATCTATTTGAACCATAGATAGGATCCTGTCTTGTGCTTCCATTGTAGGTCAAAGTTGACTTGAGAGTAGTGGCAATGAAGGGGTACACCACATTGCCCAAAACTGCAGGATTGGAGCCTCACCATCGGACACTGCAGAGATTCAGTCGGTGTGTTCTACAGCCTCAGCCAACTTAACTTGGATAAAAGATAACAATTAAACGGGAAGACTAAAAGTCATGTAAGTAATAAATAATCATCTGTGAATCGTTTTAATGGTTTAATTTGGTTGGGTTTCTTTGTTTAATGGCATATCAACATTCGTGGGTTATTTAATGAGCAAAGCATTCTTCTTGAAGAACAGCTGTGAGGCTATTTAACTCGTAACTGTGAGATAACGAAGTTCATACCTTTCAGCTTGAAAATTTTCGTTGTTAATAATCTGCCATATTTCGATTCTGAAAAAAAGATAGATGAAAACAGACTTTGAAAAATTATCAAGATAAAAGAGGATAGATAGATAGATACATAGATAGATCTTGTGATAGATATATATAAAAATAATTAGATAGATAGATAGATAGATAGATAGATAGATAGATAGATAGATAGATAGATAGATAGAGCTTGTGATATATATATATATATATATATATATATATATATATATATATATAAAGAATTAGATAGATAGATAGATAGATAGATAGATAGATAGATATGAAAAGAATTAGATAGATAGATAGATAGATAGATAGATATGAATAGAATGATAGATAGATAGATAGATAGATAGATCTTGTGATAGATATATATAAAAATAATTAGATAGATAGATAATAATAGAAAGATAGATAGATAGATAGATAGATAGATATGAAAAGAATTAGATAGATAGATAGATCTTGTGATAGATATATATAAAAATAATTAGATAGATAGATAGATAGATATGAAAATGATTAGATAGATAGATAGATAGATCTTGTGATAGATATATATAAAAAGAATTATATATTCCGTTTACTGCATTGCCGCAATCCCGCACGTTAAGCGCTATGTCACATGGACTTCCTTATTGTATGATTTTAGAACTTTGGAAAAATGAACAGAAATATAACAGATCGGTTTCAAAACCTATTAGAAGAAAAACTTCGGAGGTTCTTCGACCAATCCAAAACTCGCTAGAATAATTAAGGGACAAGTTGTCTATCTTTAGGAAAATTAACGTTTCATTCGTTGTTCATACAACTTGTAAGATAAATTTCTGGACGAAAATTTCGTAGGAAATAGACACGGCGACATGACTTCAAATCCTGGAGAAGTGTGATTGCATTTCACAAATCTTTAATACCCTTGGGAAAGGTATGAATCTTCTCATTCTCCCTCCGGCTATGGGTAAATAGTAACTTAGACTCTGTACTTCAGCCTTAGTTAGGCAACCAGTCTAGGAGAAGAAAAACTCTGAATCCCAACCTCTTAAACTCTGCTTAAAAAATTGACCGTGTGTCATATCCTGCCTGTGCGGTGAGGTTGGTAAATAAAGAAATGTATGAATCTAATCGTGTACCACTTATTACATGCATTCTCATTG
The DNA here is from genome assembly GCA_963585895.1 of Sepioteuthis lessoniana. Taxonomy (NCBI): domain Eukaryota; kingdom Metazoa; phylum Mollusca; class Cephalopoda; order Myopsida; family Loliginidae; genus Sepioteuthis; species Sepioteuthis lessoniana. The sequence goes on along the minus strand of CAUZXS010001248.1, from coordinate 58,499 downwards.
GGTGCTCCATATTCCTGGCGTTGTGCCAAACTAATTTTAGCTTAGTATATGACTACTTACAATGCATGGGTACCTTGTGTGATGTAATGTTTTTTTTTTAAGCTGGGACAGAGGAGGCTATTATAATTGCTTCTAATACCAACTTGGCGCTTCATACTCTTGGCTTTGTTAAAAACGGAGCCAAGCTTAATAAATTTACTGATTACTTACAACAGAACGCATCGACTTGTATAATATTTGGCGGTGCCCGTGGTGTAATGGTTATCGTCGTAGGAAATGGACAAGGCGACACGAGTTCAAAACCTGGACGAGACTGATTGCATTTCACATAGCACTAATACCCTTGGGAAGGGTATAAATCCAATTATTCTCCCTCCAGCTATGGATAAATAGTAGGGCAGACTATTTCTTCAGCCTTGGTGAGCTAACTACTCTTGGAGAAGGAAAACTCATAATTGAAACCTGTTAAACTCCTGGACGAGACTGATTGTATATCGCATAGCACTAATACCCTTGGGAAAGGTATGAATCCAATTATTCTCCCTCCAGCTATGGATAAATAGTAGGGCAGACTGGTTCTTCAGCCTTGGTGAGGCAACTACTCTTGGAGAAGGAAAACTCTGAATTGAAACCTGTTAAACTCCGCTTAAAAATTGACCTTGTGTCAGATCCTGCCCAAGCGGAGGGGTTGGTAAATATGGTATTGTATAATATTTGGTGAGTTAAGCTATGGTTAATAAATTCGATTCTCACTGGGTGCCTTTTACTTATGGCCTTGCACCAAGCAAATAAAAACTTAGTAAATAACATCTTTCATTGTCTAACATTAAGGAAGCGTATAGGAAGTCAAAAGAAATATTTGCCCTTACTATTCCATGTTACCATTGATTAGCACGAAGAAACCCGGATGAAGTGGGTAACATTTACATTGGGAGAAGTAAAGAATAATACAGCGGGAAATGTACGGGCATATGAAATGGGGCACGGTATGTGCATATGCAGCCCCACTCGCTTGCATACACGGGTACATAAATGCATGCGCATTGAGGCAAGAATTAAAAATATCCACCCGCTTTTAAGCCACATGTTTGGTTATGAGCCAAAAGTCAGATTCCGATTCGTTAAATCTTCACATTTTTTACGCGCTTGTTGTATTGTCGGTAATTGATTTGGCCACTGGTGACGTCAGCGGAAGTGGAAAATTATTGGTTCTTGTAGAGGAAATTATCAAAGTCAAAAATGAGCAATGAAGAAAGAAAGAAAGAAAGAAAGAAAGAGAGAAACTAACAAAGCCTAACATGGAAAAAAAAAGAAGAAAGAATTTATAGCGTGAAGAAAGAAAGAAAGAAAGAAAGAAAGAAAGAAAGAAAGAAACTCTATCGTAAAGAATGAAAAATTAAAAAAAAAAGAAATTCTAACGTGAATAAAAGAAGGTAAGAAACTGTAGAAAGAAAGAAAGAAAGAAAGAAAGAAAGAAAGAAAGAAAGAAAGAAAGAATCAAACAAACAAAACCTAATATGGAAAAAAAAGAAGAAAGAATTTGTAGCGTGAAGAAAGAACGAAAGAAAGAAAAAAAAGAAAGGAAGAAAGAATCAAATTAACAAAACCCAACATGGAAAAAAAAAAAGAATTTATAGCGAGAAGAAAGAAAGAAAGAAACAAACAAACAAACAAACAAACAAAACCTAACGTGGAAAAAATGAAGAAAGAATTTGTAGCGTGAAGAAAGAAAGAAAGAAAGAAAGAAAGAAAGAAACTCTATCGTAAAGAATAAAAAAAAGAAATTCTAACGTGAATAAAAGGAGGTAAGAAACTGTTGAAAGAAAGAAAGAAAGAAACAAACAAACAAAACCTAACATGGAAAAAATGAAGAAAGAATTTATAGCGTGAAGAAAGAAAGAAAGAAAGAAACTCTATCGTAAAGAATGAAAAATTTAAAAAAAAGAAATTCTAACCTGAATAAAAGAAGGTAAGAAACTGTAGAAAGAAAGAAAAAAAGAAAGAAAGAAAGAAAGAAAGAAAGAAAGAAACTCTAGCGTAAAGAATAAAAAATTTTAAAAAAAGAAATTCTAACGTGAATAAAAGGAGGTAAGAAACTGTTGAAAGAAAGAAAGAAACAAACAAACAAACAAAACCTAACATGGAAAAAATGAAGAAAGAATTTATAGCGTGAAGAAAGAAAGAAAGAAAGAAAGAAAGAAAGAAAGAAAGAAAGAAAGAAAGAAACTCTAGCGTAAAGAATAAAAAATTACGGAAAAGAAATTCTAACAAAGGGAAAGAAAGAAAGAAAGAAAGAAAGAAAGAAAGAAAGAAAGAAAGAAAGAAAGAAAGAAAGAAACTAACAAAGCCTAACATGGAAAAAAAAGAAGAAAGAATTTATAGCGTGAAGAAAGAAAGAAAGAAAGAAAGAAAGAAAGAAAGAAAGAAAGAAAGAAAGAAAGAAACTCTATCGTAAAGAATGAAAAATTAAAAAAAAAGAAATTCTTACGTGAATAAAAGAAGGTAAGAAACTGTAGAAAGAAAGAAAGAAACAAACAAACAAACAAACAAACAAACAAAACCTAATATGGAAAAAAAAAGAAGAAAGAATTTGTAGCGTGAAGAAAGAACGAAAGAAAGAAAAAAAAGAAAGGAAGAAAGAATCAAATTAACAAAACCCAACATGGAAAAAAGAAGAAAGAATTTATAGCGAGAAGAAAGAAGGAAAGAAAGAAAGAATCAAACAAACAAAACCTAACATGGAAAAAATGAAGAAAGAATTTGTAGCGTGAAGAAAGAAAGAAAGAAAGAAAGAAAGAAAGAAAGAAAGAAAGAAACTCTAGCGTAAAGAATAAAAAATTACCGAAAAGAAATTCTAACTAAGGGAAAGAAAGAAAGAAAGAAAGAAAGAAAGAAAGAAAGAAATTTATTACTTGAAATACATTAAGAAAGAAATCATCCAAATCTTTCTTCTATAATTTTCACTAATTTTTCTTTCTTTTTTCTTCATCCTTTCTCTCTTTCTTTCTTTTTTCTTCATCCTTTCTCTCTTTATTTCTTTTTTCTTCATCCTTTCTTTCTTTCTTTTTTCGTCATCCTTTCTCTCTTTCTCTCTTTTTTCGTCATCCTTTCTCTCTTTATTTCTCTAATATTCACTTTTTCTTTCATTTATACTTCTTTCGTTCATCTTTTCTTTCTTTTTTCTTTCTTTCATCGTTTTCTTAATTTTTGCTTTATTTATACTTCTTTTTAAACATTTTTTCGATCAATATTTTTCTTTCTTTCTTTCTTTCTTTCTTTCTTTCCCTTTGTTTTTTCATTCTTTCTATTTCTCTTTTTAAGTCTTCAAAATTATGTTCTGTCTATCTATCTATCTATCTACACGCACACGTATATATACAGGTGTGTGTTTTTCATCTGAGTTTCTTTCTTTCTTTCTTTCTTTCTTTTTTCATGCTACAAATTGTTTTTTCCTTTCTTTCCATATTAGGTTTTGTTTGTTTGATTGTTCTTTCTTTCTTTCTTTTTTCTTTCTTTCTTTCTTTCTTTTTTCACGCTACAAATTGTTTCTTCCTTTTTTTTCGTGTTAGGTTTTGTTTGTTTCATTGTTCTTTCTTTCTTTCTTTCTTTCTTTCTTTTTTCATGCTACAAATTGTTTTTTCCTTTCTTTCCATGTTAGGTTTTGTTTGATTGATTGTTCTTTCTTTCTTTCTTTCTTTCTTTCTTTCTTTCTCTCTCTCTTCCTTCTTCATTTCATTCTTTCTTTCTTTCTTTCTTGTGTGATTTCTAAATCGTCTTTCTTTCACCGTCATTTACCTGATGATCATGAAATTGTAAAGTTTAAAATTGTGATTTTATTAATTTTTCTTTTTTTTCTTCTTTTTAATAATATTATTTTCATACCAACTCTAAGATTATCGTTATTATTTTTTCATTAATTTATCTATTTATTATATTTATTTTTTTTTTGTTTTTTATTTTTGTATTTAGCAGTTACATTAGCAACAGTTAATATAGACGATTCAGTTATCCTCGAGACTCTGTAATTCGTGAAATATACAGGCATATATATATATATATATATATATATATATATTAACAGTGTTGGTTGTCCCTAATTCACTTTGAGGGTTGGTGTCGAACCAAGTGCGATGTAATTTGGAGCTTGCTCAATATCTGCGGCAGACTAACTTCCATGGCATCAAATATATAAATCTAATATATATTAATTTTTTATTATTATATATATATTATTTATACGTATATATATATATATATATATATAGAGAGAGAGAGAGAGAGAGAGAGAAAGGAGGAGGAAAGAGAGATAAAGAGAAGGAGATAGACAGACAGACATACAGAGGTCAATCTACCTCTCTATTTAGATTGATCGTTTTATATATATATATATATATATATATATAACTAAAAACCAATATATTTGTATTGTTATAAATTTATATTTATATATGCAGATAGTTATGACTAATATATATATATATATATATATATATATATATATATATATATATATAAGTAAAGTTGGCGACTGCAGTCGAGGGCGACCAGAAGGCTCCCTATTCAATCGCTACTACACTGAGTTGTAGGGGAGGGCGCTACTCCTTTCCCTGGATTGCACCACTTTACCCTTGATATGTACCTTATATTGCTGAGTGTTAAGCAAGTAGGGATCAAGTTCCATTTTTAAAGTCTTTGGTATGACGCGACCAGCGATTGAACTCAGGTCTCCCTGACCATTGGTGAACACTCTAACCACTAGCCCAGTGAGCCGGGAGAGAGAAAGAGAGAGAAAAATTATTCGCTAAATGGCCGGGAGACCGGGGTTCAATCCCACGTCGAGTCATACCAAAGACTCAAAAAATGGTACGTGATGCTTCCTTGCTTAACACAGCATTATAAGGTATGGATCAAGGGTAAAATGGAGCAGTCCAGGGAAAAGAGTTTCGCCCTTCTCTATACCTCGGTGTAGTAGCTATTGAAAAAGGGAACCTTGGGGTCATCCTCGACTTATATATAAACTACTTAAAACCAATTACAAAAAAAAAAATTCTACCTTGACTGCACCCCCACAGGGAGGTAAACTTCACCCCCAACTTGTATCCTGGAAATAACCTTAACCTCATATGATGGTGAAATTCTAATATTGGTTCTTTGGGGAATGTAAACAACTATTTCATTTCCATTACTCCCAGACCCACTTTTCTCCGGATTGGTTGTACCTGTTTTCTTCCCATCAGTGGTTCAAATAAAATCGTTCAATCATTTACAAAAGATTATTACAATTATTGTGTATTATTATTGGTTATCGTTGTTATGTTCTTCAGCCTTGGTGAGGCAACTAGTCTAGGAGAAGGAAAACTCTGAATTCAAACCTGTTAAACTCCGCTTAAAAAATTGACTTGGTGTCATATCCTGCCCGAGCGGAGGGGTTGGATAAATATTTATATACACAAAATTTGACATTAATTAACCGACAACTTTTGAAACATTAATTTAACTAATTAACTAACCTATTTGTAAAGTTGGCGACCTTAGTCGAGGGTGACCTGAAGGCTCCCTTTTCAATAGCTACTATACTGACGTGTAGGGGAGGGCGCAACTTCTTTCCCTGGATGGCTACACTTTACCCTCGATCCCTAACTTATAATGCTGAGTGTTAAGCAAGGTGGCATCAAATACAATTTTTAAGTCTTTGGTATGACTCGACCTTGGATCACGGGCGAAGTCTCTACTCATTAGGCCAATAGCCCGGTTTATTGGGTCTAATTTTTAGTTAATATAAATACACATATATATGTTGTATAATATTTTTAAATTTTACTATATATGTGTGTGTGTGTGTGTGTTAGTGTGTGTGACTGAAACTGGTTCACAAATTCATCTACCTAGGAAGCAGTGTCTCATCAACTGAAAAGGATATCGACACACGGCTAACGAAGGCATGGATAGCTATTGATATGCCGATAAAATGAAACGCAGTTTCTTCCAGGCAGCGGTCGTATCGATACTGCTGTATGGATGCACCACATGGACGCTAACAAAACGGCTCGAAAAGAAGCTAGACGGCAACTACACAAGGATGTTGCGAGCAATATTAAACAAGTCCTGGCGGCAACACCCCACAAAGCACCAACTATACGGCCACCTTCCTCTCATCACGAAAACTATCCAAGTTAGACGAACCAGACATGCAGGACACAGCTGGAGGGCAGAGACGAGCTCATAAGTGATGTACTCCTATGGACCCCTACTTATGGCCGAGCAAAAGCAGGACGACCAGCTCGAACATACATACAGCAGCTATGTGAAAACCTGCCGGAGGCGATGAACGATAGGGAAAAGTGGCGAGAGAGGGTCAGGGATATCCGTGCGGGCGGTACGACATGATGATGATGATATATATAATATTTATTCTGCTTTGGTGATGTACTTAACGATTACTTACGTTGAAAAGTCGGGCTTTAACCACTGGTTATATACATATGTAAAGATAAAGTTTTTGTTGTAGATTCAAGAGGAGCAAGGACATTTTTAGGCAACAAGTCCGTAATTTCTATTTATGTCAACTCATTTCATTTACGTGTATATTAACTACACGTGTTTCAGACGTCTTATTTAATAGTCGCTCTCAACATCTCTCTTCTTGTCTTTACCTTTCTTTCGCTTCTCCCTTCTCTCTCTCTCTCTCTCTCTCTCTCTCTGTTTTCTTTCTTCTCTCTTCTCTGTAGTTGTTTATACTTCCGTCTATCTCTTTCTTATTCCTCACTCTTTCTTTCCCAGTGACTCCCTTTACAGGTCTCTCTGTCCCTGTCTCTGTCTCTCTCTCTCTCTGTCTCTCTCTCTCTCTCTCTCTCTCTCTCTCTATGTTCTTTCTTCTCTCTTCTCTGTAGTTGTTTATACTTCCGTCTATCTCTTTCTTATTCCTCACTCTTTCTTTCCCAGTGACTCCCTTTACAGGTCTCTCTGTCTCTGTCTCTGTCTCTCTCTCTCTCTCTCTCTCTCTGTTTTCTTTCTTCTCTCTTCTCTGTAGCTGTTTATACTTCTGTCTTTCTCTTTCTTATTCCTCACTCTTTCTTTCCCAATGACTCCTTTTAAAGTCTCTCTGTCTCTGTCTCTTTCTCTCTCGCCTATTTCTTCTTTCCCTTTAGCATTCTCTTCTTTTATCCATCTGTATTTCATTGACTATTCCTCTATATACAAAGTTTTTCTTCTCTCTTTCCTTTACTTTCCTGCGTTTTCTCTCTCTCTCTCTCTCTCTCTCTCTCCCACACTCACTCTTATCTCTGTCTCTCTGTGTTTCTTCCTTTATCACCCTCCCTCTCCGTCTATACCCTCTCTCTCTCTCTCTCTCTCTCTCACACACACAGTTCTCCTTCTTCTTTCACTATAACAGTCAATACTTAAGTCTTTTCTTTTTCTCTCTCTCTCCCTCATAGTTGATATGCACAAAACTAAACCAAACCTTTTTCCCTCTCTTTTTCTTCCCCACTCCTCTCTCTCTCTCTCTCTCTCTCTCTCTGTGTCTTCTTTCACCATCACTGTCTACACTTCAGTCTTCTCTCTTTTTTTATGTCTCTGTCAACTTTTTCTTTCTTTCATTATTACTGTCTATGTTTCGCTCTCCTCTCTCACTCTCTCTCTCTCTCTGTCTCTCTCTCCGTCCTTCTCTCTTTCCGTCCCTCTCTCTCTCTTTCCGTCCCTCTGTCTGTCTGTCTCTCTCTATATATATATATATATACATAGCTGTCTCTTTCCTTCTCTCTCTATCTATTAATAGTCGTAACTCGAATATGAGTTTTAAACGAAATGCATTCTGGGAAGTCTAAAGCCCAACAGAGACTTGTGTTCTATTAAGTGCCCCGAAGCACTTAGAAAATTTATCCCGTACACTTAGACTTTTAATTTTTAATTTAGTTTTTTTTTTCTCTTTCTTTCTTTCTTTCGTTTTTTTTTTCTATTTTTTCTCTTTTATTACTCTCCTGTATGATGTCAAACCACCGTCCACCTCTTTCCCTTTTTTTTTTCTCCCTCTCTCTTCCTTTCCCTCGACCCAGTATTGGATAAAAAATCTATTTTTGATTATCTTTGCACCATTTTCTTTTCTTTTTTTCCCTTATCTTCTCTTCTTTTTTTAATTTACTTTTTATTAATAAGAATAATTAACTCTTACCTTCCTACTCCGTAATATGGCTTCGACTTCCTCTTTGTACCCACCATCTTCTTCATTGGTATGCTAAGTCATCATGGCGGCAGTGGTGGAAGAGAAATAGATTTAAGTTGAAGGAAGAAGAGTAAAACCTTTAATCGTATAAATATCGTGACTATTAACTATCGACTTAGTTCTTATAGTCAACACCACAACAAAAACGATATAGTTATCGTCTGCGTCAGCCATTATTTTAGAACCTTCAAAACAACACATTTTAATATTGAATTTATTTGTTTTTTAAAAACCATAAACAAATTTTTTTTTTAAATATCCCTGTTTCAGATTTTTTTTAAATATTCATTTGTTTATTTTTCCCAATAAATATCTTGTTGAGTAAACCGGTTCATTTTGGGTTGTTTCTTTTTGTTTTTTGTTTTTTAACATTTTATTGATTCATTTAATTTTTTATTTAAATTCTCACTTGAGATTTTAAACCATTCTGATCGGTGGGAATATTAAAGACAAATAATTTTACAACAGAAATTAATTTTTCTTTGGGGAATAAACGGAAGAAAAATATTTGAAAAGTGGATGTTTTTCTACAGAACACACACACACACACACACACACACACATATATATATATATATATATATATATATATATACACGTGTGTGTGTGTGTGTGTGTGTGTGTGTGTGTGTGTGTGTGTGTGTGTGTGTGTTGAATATAAAAAATATCTAGGCATAAAGGCAGTATTTTTAGAGCGATAAAAACAAGGTAGAAAAACTTTGGGCCCCTTGATACATCACAAAATGGAAGGGCATCGGGTTCCATAAAGGTCAGTCGCTGCACTAAACCTGATTTTAGTCCTCATTTTCGGCTCGGTAAAATATTTGGAGCAATTAATTTTGGAGATCGAACGTTTGGTTGGTTGGCTGGTTGGTTTTTCGACAGCTTGAACAAATAATAAAATTTGTTTACGCATTTTTATGAGTCTATCTTTTCCTTCACATACGCGCGTGCACACACACACACACACACATACATACATTCCCAAAATTCATACATACACCTACACACACTCTCTCTCTCGTTTTCCTCCTCTCTTTCAAACACACACATATACACACGCAATCTGTATCTCATCCTTCTTTTTCCCCTCCTCTATATATATATATATATATATATGGAGGCTCTCGTGGTGTAGTGGTTACTGCCGTAGGAAAATAACACGGTGACCCAAGCTCAAATCCTGGACGAAACTGTTTTTTATTTCCCATTGCACTAATACCATTTAACTGTGTGCAAGCAATAAATAGCAATACCTGAAATCATCAAACTGCGTGCAAACAATAAAGACCTATACTTGAAACCACATAACAATGTGCCGACAAATGAGATTAAGTTTGTTAAAAAGTAATGTTACCGACAAACTATTCGCTTACAATTCATATATATATATATAGGGGGTGAACAGAATTAGGCAATAGGTAACCCGCGGGGGTTGATATGCTATAGAACAGACTCAAACCAAACAAACCCATAGAAACCGTTTACCTGCGTGTAAATAGAACTATTAGTGTTAGATAGAAATACTTGAAACCATTTAACTGTGTGCAAATAAATAATCTCTAACTCGTTTAAAATAAACTAATAAAAAAATCATGTGTATGTACGTGTGTGAGGCCTCTCTCTGTGTGTGTGTGTGTGTGTGTGTGTGTGTGTGTGTGTGTGTGTGTGTGTGTGTGTGTGTGTGTGTGTGTGTAAACAGGATTTCGCACAGAATAACCCTGAAAGGTTGCTATGTCATTAAACCAAATAACATCACCTAACCAAGCAATACTAGATAAATGCTACTTGAAACCATTTAACTGTGTGCAAACAAATGATTAATATTAAATAGAATTATAAGTGTTAGATAGCAATACTTGAAACCATTTCACAATGTGCAAACAAATGATTAATATCGAATAGTATTATTGGTGTTAGACAGGAATACTTGAAACCATTTAGCTCCGTGCAAGCAAATGTGCTCTAGCCTGTTTAAAAATACTACCGACAAAATTTACATACACACACACATGTACATACACACTCACACATATATATATATATACTCCAGGAAAGAGGAACAACGACCCATATATAAATCAGCCTGACCAAGTAAACGTCATTTATACTGGAAGCAAGTGTGTGTTCAAGTCTCATTAATTACCCGATTAACTAGGCCTTGTGCCACATATGTTCTCTGACGAAAGCAACAAGCTGAAAACATACATATATATATAACACGTATGTAAGAACAAAATAAATAAATTTAAAAAATACAAATGTCTTCGTGGACCTTCTTATTTTAAAATACATCCTTATTCTTTCTTTGGACCGACAACAATCATCTTTATATACATATATAATGATTGTTGGTGGTTCAGCGAGAGAAAAATAAAAATTTAAATTGAAAATATGTTCGCAAATGTTTTCAAATTTGGTATTTTGGTTTTTATTTTTCATATTCTTATACGCAACACGTGTTTCAGGTTTTACTTCTTCAGCAGATTTTGAATGATTAAGTTAAATCTAGCTTGTTGTTTGTTTTTTTTATTGTAAAGGTTGTTTTGATAGGATATGGTCTGCTTTTTATTCCAGGTTTGATGTCTATGAATTGTCCTTGAAGATATCAGGTCTCGGTAAATATTCTTTGTATATATAAATTAATGTTCCTGGTATATATAAATATGTATTCAGTGTGTGTGTGTGTGTGTGTGTGTGTGTGTGTGTGTAAACATGTAAGTACATTCATGTACTTGATAGCTTTGGGGTTTTTAAAAAAATTTGTATTATTCCAGATTTTTTGTCTGAATATCCGATGGAAGTTAATTGTCCGTGAATCATTAAATAAGTTTCCAGACTTTTTTTCGTATGGACACTTTTATTGATAGTACACACTTGCAACTCAAGTCCCCTTCGAAGTAATCTCCTCCAGCTGCAATGCACTTGTTCTACCGCTCCAACAACTTCTGCAAGGCCCGATAGAAGTCCTCTTGTGTGAGCGTGTCAATGACCTTCGTCACACCCTCTTTCATATCCTCAATTGTCTCATAAGGTCAGCCTCTGAGCTTAGGGAATAACCAAACGTCACAGAGAGCAAGGTCTGGTCCATAGGGAGGCCGAGGAACTATCTGGATGTCCATCTTGGTCAAATAGTCTGTGAGAAGGACAGCGTTGTGAAATGGTGCATTGTCTTGGTGGAAATGCCACAGACCCGATTTGAAGAGTACTGGCCTCTTCCGACGGAATCTCCTCCTGAACTCCCTTAAAACCTCAACATAGTAATCTTAATCGTAACCCTTTGGCCAATCGACTCAGGTGTATTGACTTCCTTACTCCTCCCACACCTCTCATCATCCCTCACAGACCCCTGCCTTCCTTGAATCTCTTATGCCACTGAAAAACAGATGCTCGATTCATGGTCGAAAAGCAGTCTGAAGAATTACATACGTTTCTGTGGAATTTTTTCCGAGTTTCAAACAGAATTTTATTGATATCTTTCTCCTAATGTGTCCTCACGTCCAGATAGCATTTTTGAAATTCACCAGCTGTGACAATCAGGCTTTAGTAGGGTGTATTCCAATTGCTGCTGTAGCTGTTTATTTGAAGCTGAAATCATAAAAATTGGTCAGTCATCTCATAAGATGTATAGCAATAAGATACTGAATTTTCAAGAGTCTACGACAATTTTAAATGCCTTTACAAAAAAAGTCAGGATACTTATTGATTACACCATGAATATGTTCTATATATATATATATATAAGTTCTTTGTATACATAAATATCTATTCATTGTGTGTGTATGTATGTGTGTTTACGCATGTAAACATGTAAGTACACTCATCTACATATACACTAGAAAGGATTTTTTTTTATTTTGTACAATTCTAGGTTTTTGTCTGAATATCAGATTGGTGTTAATTTTCTGTGAAAACCTCAGGTTAATGTAAATTGTTTTTTGTTTCTTATATATATATATTTATATACATATATATAATGTGTGTGTGTGTGTGTGTGTGTGTTGGGCAGCAGTCTTTCATATAAGCATATTTGATTAAATAATAAAGACACATTTTGTCTATATGATTTTATTAAGATCCTTTCAAGTTTCCTGATAAGTGTCTTGGTTTGAGGTTGAAATTGGTGGATGAATTTACAGAATTGTCCGGAGCGCTATCGGACCTTTCATAGGCTATCATCAGGGGTTGTTTGCATGAATAATAATTTTTTTTAGATGATGGTCTATGAATGGCGCGAAAGTGTTCGGGACAATTTTGGTAAATTCCTCCACCAATTTCAATCTAAAACCAAGACACTTCCCAAGAATACCCGAAAGGATCTTTATAAAATTATATAGAAAAAATGTGTCTTCATTGCTTAATCACACGTGCATATATATATATATATATATATATATTCAAATATGCATTTTGAGTGTACACGCATTTGTTTGAGTGTGTAGACTTGCAAGCACACCCATGTACCCACATTTTCAAGGTTGTGTTAACTTTTATTCTTTTTTTGCTCTCTCTGTCTTTCTCTCTCTCTCTCTCTCTCTCTCTCTCTCTCTCTCTCTCTCTCTCTCTGCATACACATATATACACGAATGTACATCCATGTATACACACTCATATAAGTTTTTTCAAGAATGTTTGGTGAGTTTAACGTGTATGAGAATGTATTTGGCCTCATTCATAGATATAGTTTAAGCTAGCCAGTGTATGTATGTTGGCACGTGTGTGTGTGTGTGTGTGTGTGTGTGTGTGTGTGTGTGTGTGTGTGTGTGAGTGTTTGGTTAGGTTCTGTTTAATGTCTTTTATTTGGAGTCATGAGTAATCCTCAAGCTGATATATTTTAAAGTCTCCTTTGTTGCATATCGTATTGGTGTTTTGATACATAAAGTTTTCTATTTTCTGGTAATTTAGTGCTGCTTTTATGTAAAGAGACTGTATTATTCAGTGTTTTAGGACCGACAATGTATATCTCTCTGCATTTTGTACATTTGATTGTGCAGACTTCATTTTTTTAATTGCAGCTTAAACTTCTATTTATTGTGAATATTATTTGTCGGTTTTCAAAGGAATAGGATTTTCCTTAAATGATTTTAATACAATCTCCAATTTTTAAAAGATTTTGTATTTTGAGACTCTATACGGTTTTGCAATTGTATTAAGATCATTTTTATTTTTTGTGGTATGATGGTTTAAAATATAGATGTCATCTCTTATGCAGCTTTTTATCTAATAGAGGGATGGTTGTGCTGTAAGTGAGGCATGATGGACCTGCTACTATAGGTCTGATTTGAGGTCACTTGGGTTTGGAATTTCTATGTATTCAGATTTTTGTCTTTTTATTTACGCAAACTTGTGAATTTTAGGTCATCCGTAAAAATTGTTAGTTTTTGGAATGTAGTTACAAAGGAAGTCCCTTTTTTTTTATTAATGTTTCATTGTGCTTTGCAAAATTTTTCTAATTTTTCATAAGATGTAACTGTCTAGACTTGTATTATTTAATTCATAACTGGCATCATATCTTAGTATTTCTTGGATTTTTGTGTTTTGTTTATGCTTTACTCAAAATGACAACGGTGATTTCGTAGTCTGTTGCTTTTATAATTATATCGTTGTTTTTCAGTAAATTTTAAAAGCTTGTCTTTGTATTGGTGAGAGGTTGTTAAATGTGATTTTTTTTCTTTTAAGTTAATGTTCCAAAGCTTTTCGAAGAATGAGTTTAATTCAATGTTATTATCTTTGCCCCAAAAGAATTTTATTATATTTTTACACGGGAGTTGTGTGTATTTTCGTGTCATGGAATTTTTCTATCAAACAAAATGTTCGTTCAAATTCTTTGAGGTCTCTTTTTAATTCTCCTAAAATGATTTTTCGGGGCGGGAAAAATTTAAGACTTAGTTTTCATAAATCAATCTGACTCTTATGGAATTTATATGTTGATATATTAGTTATTTTAGGTTTGATGTTAATGGTTCTGCTCGGCGTGTTACTTTGATCGTTTTGTTCGGTTTGTGTTGCCGAGAAAATGGGCCGTCATTGTGTAAAAACACAATTATTTCTAGGTTAATTTAGGTTGCCTAGAAAATGATTCCTGATTGTGTTGTAATTATTTCTAGGGTATTTTTGCGTTGCCTAGAAAATGGTTCTTCCTGGTGTTTTTATTATTTCTAGGGTAATTTGGATGGCATAGAAAATAGTTCGTTCTTGTGCTATTAATATTTCTACGATAATTTGGGTTGCCTAAAAATGATTCTTTATTGTGTTGTATTTATTTCTAGGGTAATTTGGGTTGCCTAGAAAAAGTTCCTTATTTTGTTGTCATTATTTCTTGGGTAATTTGGATTGCCTAGAAAATGGTTCGTTCTTGTGTTGCCTATAAATGATTTTTTATTGTGCTGTATTTATTCCTAGGGTAATTTGGGTTGCCAAGAAAATGATTCCTTAGTGTGTTGTTATTATTTCTAGGGTAATTTGGATTGCCTAGAAAATAGTTCCTTATTTTGTTGCTATTATTTCTTGGGTAATTTGGATTGCCTAGAAAATAGTTCCTTATTTTGTTGCTATTATTTCTTGGGTAATTTGGATTGCCTAGAAAATAGTTCCTTATTTTGTTGCTATTATTTCTTGGGTAATTTGGATTGCCTAGAAAATAGTTCGTTCTTGTGTTGTTAATATTTCTACGGTAATTTGGGTTGCCTAAAAATGATTCCTTCTTGGTTGTAATTATTTCTACATAAATTTGGGTTGATTGAGAAAAGTTTTCTCATTTTGTAATTTTCTTTTGGATAGTCAGAGTAATTTTTCCTCCTGTAATATGGTGCATTATAAAAAGAGTACAATTGGCAACCATCGCCGATGGTGACCCAAAGGCTCCTTTTTCAATAGCTACTACACCGAGTTGTAGGGGATGGCACTACTCCTTTCTCTGGATTGTCCGACTTTACTCTTGATCCTTACTTTATAATGCTGAGTGTTAAGCAAGGACGAATCAAGTACAATTTTTTTAGTCTATGGTATGACTCGACCTAGGATTGAACCCCAGTCTTCCGGGCCGTTAGTAGATGTTATTTAACCGATTCTGCATTTGTGGGTGTGTATGGTGGTTGGACCAATGTTTGTGTCCGTTGTTATGTATGGGAATTAATTTTCTTTTGGTATGGAGTTGTTTGTATGTGTTTGTGTTTGTTTTCGCAATTCATTTTTTTTTGTGTGGATATGTATGTGTGTGTCCGTGTGTATTTTGGTGTTTTTATAGTATGGTTTTATTCATATGTTATACTGGAGTGAGTCTTTTCTTTTTCTGTAGAGTGAGTGGATTTGTAATGTGTACGTTAAGGTTCTTTTTCAATGTGTATGTATTTTTTTGTGTTTGCTTTTTGTTTGTTTGTCGTTTTTTTTTTTTTGCTTGCTTTGTTATAGTTTTTCATCCTTTTCTCGGTATTTTATTTTTTGTTTGTTTTCTTTATCTTTTTCTTTTTCACTTTGGAATAACTTTCTCAGACAAGAAGTTTTTGTCCAGAATTTCTAAAATTCTTTTTCCTCATTTTTGCCCAATCGGCTGGGCCTGTAGAGGGGTAAGAACCCACCCACAACGTGTGTTCTGTATATGACACTAAAAAATCTGATGGTGAGGTTCCAGTAATGCTGAAGCTTTGGGGAATGCGGAGTACACCTTCATTGCCGGCGCTCCCCAGTCCACTCTGGCCCGGAGTGGAAACGCTTAATAGGCTCCTATCTATGTGTCAAATAGAACTAAACTGCCAACTTATGCAAAACTGAATTGCTTGAAATAAAACTGTTTTGACATCTAAATTGCGTACTTATCCTAAACTGAATTATCTGAAATAAAACTGTTTTTACACTTAACTCTGTGTATTGTGCAGTTGGCTTGGGCTGTAGAATACGTAGACTGCTTCTCTGGAGTGGGGTAAGACCTCACCAGCGCGTGTCCTGCATATGATGCTAAACAATCTGATGGCGAGGTTTCAGTAATGCAGGAGCTTTGGAAAATGTGGAGTACCTCGTCATTACCATCGCTCCCAGGTCCACTCTGGCCCGAAGTGGTGGCTCTATCTATGGGTCAAATGGAACTAAGCTGTGTTGGTTAAGATAGGACTGTTTCAACATTTAAACTGCGTACTTATACTAAGCTGAATTGTAGGAATTAGAACTGTTTGGTTAAACTGAATAGCATGAAACAGAAATGTTTTTGACAATTAAACAGTGTACTTATGCTAAAATGAATCGCTTGAAATAGAACTGTTTATTTGTATAAAAATGGATTTGGCATTAGATTGGTTGATGTGTCATAACAAACAAACAAACAAACAAGCAAACTAATAATTCTATTTGATATTAATCATCTATTTGCACACAGTTCATTGGTTTCAAGTATTCTTATCTAACACTAACAATTTTATTAAATATCGGTCATTTGTTTGCACACAGATAAGTGGCTTCAAATATTCCAATCTAACACTAATAGTTCTATTTCAGCATCATCATCATCATGACGTGCGGCCAGTAAGGATATCCCTGACCCTTTCTCTCCACGTTTCCCTATCATTCATCGCCTCTGGCAGGTCTTCAGGGTTACATCCCGTATCATCACATAGCTGCTGTATGTATGTTCAAGCTGGTCGTCCTCTTTTTGATAGGCCATATGCGGGCTACTGGGGCTGTAGAATACACCGACTGCATCTCTGCAGTGGTGTATGACTTCCACCAACGAACGTCCTAGTTATAACATTAAACCATACGATGGTGAGACTCCAGCTTTGGAAATTGGGGGGGGGGGGGTGGAGTACCCCTTCATTACCATTGCTTCCAGGTTCAACCGGAGTGGTAGCTCCTGATAGAGTCCTATTTAGGGGTCAAATAGAACAAACTCTGTGCAAAGAAATGACTGATATTAAATTGTGATTTTTATATAGCAATACTTGAAACAATACAGCTGTGTGCAAAAAGTAGCTAAGGCTCGTTTAAGAATGTTCTCAACAAAATATGTTTACAAATCATATATATGTATAAAGACGATTTGGCATTAAATAACTTACAAGGGTTGATAAACTACAAAACCGTATTAAACTAAATGTTATATATATATATATATATATATATATATATATATATATATATATATATATATATATATATATAATAGAATGGGTTGGTCCATGAAGAGATTTGTATCTTTTAGAATTTATTTATTTATTTTGTTCTTTCGTCAGAGGACATATATGGCAAAAGGCCTTGTTAATGAGGTATTCAATGAGACTTGAACTCACTTTTGTTTGAAGTTTGAATGATCTTAATTTGGTTATGGGTTTATATAGAGGTCATCCTCCCATGTTCTTAGAGTGTGTGTTTCGCCTCAATATTTGATATGTGTGTGTTGGTGAGGGTGGTTTTGAATTTCCCTAACAGTTATTTTTCCTCTGTGTGTGTGAGTGTGTATCTCGGAGATTTTTTGTGTGTATGTGTGCTACAGTGGTTTGAAATTTACTTGTAACTATTTTTTACTGATAATTTTTGTCTGTGTATATATATATATATATGTGTGTGTGTGTGTGTGTGTGTGTGTGTGTGTGTGTGTGTGTGTGTGTGTGTGTGTGTGTGTGTGTGTGTGTGTGTCCATTTTTATGTATATATATATATATATATGTTTGTGTCCATTTGTATATATATATATATATATATATATATATATATATATATATATATATATATGTTTATGTTTCGAGCTTGATACTTTCGTCAGAGAACACGTATGGCACAAGGTCAAGTGAATGGGAAATTAAAAGAAACTTGAATTCACTCGTGTTTGTAGTTTGAATCGTTTTTATTTACTTATGGGTTTTAGCATTAAATAAATTCCAATGGTTGACAAGCCATAAACGCAACCAAACCAAATCGTTTATCAGTAATACATATGTATAAAGAAGATTTGGCATTAAATCACTTCTGAGGGTTGATATGCCATAAAATCCAACTAAATACATCTGTATCAAGAGGATTTTGCATTGAATAACCTACAATGGTAAATATGCCATAAAACCCAGCCAAACTAAATCCTATATATTTAATATATATGTATAAAGAGGATTTGGCATCAAATACCCTACAATGGTTGATATGCCATAAAACCCAACCAAACCAAATCCTATATATTTGATATATATGTATAAAGAGGATTTGACATTAAATAACCTACAATGGTTGATATGACATATAACTCAACTAAACCAAATCCTATATATTCAATATGTATGTATAAAGAGGATTTGGCATTAAATAACCAACAATAGTTGATATGCCTTAAAAGCAAACCAAACCAAATCCTATATATTCAATATGTATGTATAAAGAGGATTTGGCATTAAATAACCAACAATAGTTGATATGCCATAAAACCCAACCAAACCAAATCCTATATATCTAATATATATGTATGAAGAAGATTTAGCATTAAATAACTTCCAACGGTTGATATGCCATAAAACCTAGCCAAACGAAATCTATATATTTAATATATATGTATAAAGAGAATTTGTCATTAAATAACCTCTAAGGGTTTGATATGCCATAAAACCCAACTCAATCGGAAAAAGTATAATAAAAAACTGATTGCAGTGTCCCAACCAGAAGACCAGAGCAATTTTTACTCATCAAAATGAAACCAAATTATCAACTCGATACAGTGATTTGAAAAGGTTGGGAAACATGAAAAAAATTACAATTCATTTCATTTCATTTTTTCATACCTACTTTTAACCTTTTACGTATCTTAATTCAAAACGAGTTTGTTTTTTTTGGGGTGGGGGGGCGTTTATTTTTTTTGGTGGGGAGCGTTGTTTTTTTTTTTTTGTTTTCGTTTTTTGTGTTGCTTTTTTTTTGTGGGGGAAGGGACGTTTTCGGGGGTTGTTTTTCCTTCCTTTTTGGTTGTTTTTTTCTTCATTCAAATTTATTTTTATACCCCGTTCAAATTTGCTTCATTTCATTTTATCTAAATTCTGTTCTATTTAATTCGATTTTAATTTATCTTAATTCTTATTTACTTCGTCTTTTTGGGCGTTAAAATTATTTCTTTTTGTTTACTTTTTTTATTATTTTGAATTGATTATTTTCTTTATCGAATTTAATTTTGATATTGATCATGTTCATTTTTTGTTTTTAAATTTTTTCTCTTCTGTAATTGATTTGAACTTTTTTTTTTATTATTTTATTTCTGAAATTTCTTTATTTGTATTGTAATGATTAAACAAAAGGAAATCTTTTTTCCTTATTTTTTCTTTTTTCTTTTTTCTTCTTTTTTTATTTGACAGTTGAGTTTTATTTTCCTGGCTTCTTAGAATTTTGTTTGAAATTTAAAATAGAAAGGAAAATCTCTAAAAAAAAAAAAAAAAAGATGGACTTTTTTTTTCTGGTGCTAAACAGTTCGACCAATGAGATCACCATCTGAAGCGAGTATTTCAACGCCCCGGGGGTGTACAATGAAGTATGTAGCAAATTTGCCCGTGCAACAAGCAACGTCAAAACCACACGCGCTAATGGCTGCAAACAGAGAGAGAGAGACACACACACAGAGAAAGAGAGAGAAAGAGAAAAAGAGTTTCAGAGAGAGAGAGAGAGAGAGAGAGAAGTATATATATATATATATGAATCTTAAAACGAATGGGAGAGAATCATTGAAAAGGTGAAAAAGATTAAGGAGTATGTATAGAGAGATGAATACAGAAAAAGAGAGCGAGTATAAGAAAAGGAGAGAGGGGAGAGAGCGAGTGAGAGAGAGTGGGGGAGAGAGAAAGGGAGAGAGAGAGAGAGAAGTATATATGTATATTAGAGCTAAAACGAATAGGAGAGAATTATTGAAAAGGTGAAAAGGAGTGAGGAGTATGTACAGAGAGATGAATACAGAAAAAGAGAGCGAGTATAAGAGAAAGAGAGCAAGAGAGAGAAAGAGAAAGGGAGTGAGAGAGAGAGAGAGAGAGAGAGAGAGAAGTATATATGTATATGAATGCTAAAACGAATAGAAGAGAATTATTGAAAAGGTGAATAAGAGTAAGGAGTATGTATAGAGATGAATTTAGAGAAAAAGAACGAGTATAAGAGAAAGAGAGGGAGAGGGAGAAAGAGAAAGGGAGTGAGAGAGAGAGAGAGAGAGAGAGAGAAGTATATATGTATATGAATGCTAAAACGAATAGAAGAGAATTATTGAAAAGGTGAATAAGAGTAAGGAGTATGTATAGAGATGAATTTAGAGAAAGAGAACGAGTATAAGAGAAAGAGAGGGAGAGGGAGAAAGAGAAAGGGAGTGAGAGAGAGAGAGAGAGAAAGAAGTATATATGTAAATGAATGCTAAAACGAATAGAAGAGAATTATTGAAAAGGTGAATAAGAGTAAGGAGTATGGATAGAGATGAATTTAGAGAAAGAGAACGAGTATAAGAGAAAGAGAGGGAGAAGGAGAAAGAGAAAGGGAGTGAGCGAGAGAGAGAGAGAGAGTAAATAAATGTATATGAGAGCTATAACAAATAGGAGAGAATCATTGAAAAGGCGAAAAGGAGTAAGGAGTATGTACAGAGAGATGAATACAGAAAAAGAGAGAGAGTATAAAAGAGAGAGAGAGAGAGACGTATATATAGAGAGATGTATAAATAAAGAGATTGAATGATAAATGAGTGAGTGAGAGTGAGTGAAAAAGAGAGACAGAGAGAGAGAGGAGTATACAGAGAGAAAAGTAAAGAAAGAGTGAGTGAGAGAAAGAGAGAGGGGAGAGAGAGAAAGAGAGAGGGAGTGAGAGAGAAAGGGAGTGAGGGAGAGAGAGAGAGAAGTATATATGTATATGCGAGCTAAAACGAATAGGAGAGACTCATTGAAAAGTTGAAAAAGAGTGAGGAGTACGTATAGAGAGATGAATGCAGAAAGAGAGAGAGAGAGAGAGAGAGAGTATAAAAGAGAGAGAGAGAGAGAGAGAGAAGTATATATAGAGAGATGTATAAATAAAGAGATTGAATGATAAATGAGTGAGTGAGAGTGAGTGAGTGAAAAAGAGAGACAGAGAGAGAGAGAGAGTATAAAAGAGAGAGAGAGAGAGAAGTATATATAGAGAGATGTATAAATGGAGAGATTGAATGATAAATGAGTGAGTGAGAGTGACTGAAAAAGAGAGACAGAGAGAGAGAGAGGAGTATACAGAGAGAAAAGTAAAGAAAGAGTGAGTGAGAGAAAGAGAGAGGGAAAAGGAAAGTTAAAGAATGAGAAAAGAGAGTATGCAGAAAGACGAATGAAAAAAGAGAGAGAAAGAAGAGAAAGAATGACAATCAGTGGGTGAATGTCAAAGAGAGAGAAGAATATATAGAGAGATGAACGCAGAATGAGGGAGAAAGAAAAAAAAGAGAGAGTAATATAATCAGAGAGAGAGAGAAATAGGTGAGGGAGAAATATATATTGAGACAGATCAATAAAGAAAGAGGTTGAAAGAAAAAAAATAGGAGAGATACAGAGAGTGAGAAAAAAGGGAAAGAGAATTATATTGACAGATGAATAGGTAGAGAGAGAGAGAGAAAGAGAAAAAATGTAAGCGAAAAGGAAAGTAGATAGACAGATAGAGAAAGAGGTCGGATTTGGTTTCGTTTCGTTTTATGGCATATCAACCGTTGAAGGTTATTAAAGGCCAAATCTTTTATGAATATAAAATATATGATTTGTAATTATATTTTCATGATAATATCTTAAAATAATCCTGAGCTAATTTTTTGCTCATTGTTAATATTTTCAAGTATTTCTACGTAACAGTAACAATTCACTATTAATCATTTGTTTTCACACATTTGAATTGATATAAATATGTACGAGTTAAGTTTGTCGGTACGAGGTGCCTTCAATAAGTTTCAAGACTTTCTTGTACAGGCATTTAAAATTGTCGTAGACTCTTGAAAATTCAGTATCTTATTGCTATACATCTTATGAGATGACTGACCAAATTTTATGATTTCAGTTTCAGATGAACAACTACAGCAGCAATTGGAATACACCCTACTAAGCCTGATTGTCACAGCTGGTGAATTTCAAAAATGCAGTCTGACACTTTACAAGAACGATATGCAATAAAATTCTGTTTTAAACTTGGAAAAAATGCCACAGAAACGTATGGAATGCTTCAGACTGCTTTTAGACCATCTTGCGTGAATCGAGCATGAGTTTTTGAGTGGCATAAGAGATTCAAGGAAAGCAGGGAATCTGTGAGGGATGATGAGAGGTGTGGGAGGAGTAAGGAGGTCAATACCCCAGAGTTGATTGTCCAAACGGTTAGGGTTAGGGTTACTATGTTGAAGTTTTAAGGAAGTTCAGGAAGAGACTCCTAGGGAAGAGGCCAGCACTCTTCAAATCGGGTCAGTGGTATTTCCACCAGGACAATGCACCAGTCCACAACTTCATCCTTGGCACAGACTATTTGACCAAGATGGGCATCAAGACAGTTCGCCACCCTCCCAATAGACTAGACCTTGCTCCCTGTGACTTTTGGTTATTACCTAAGCGCAGAGGCTGTCGTTATGAGAGAATTGAGGAGATGAAAGAGGCTGTGACGAAGGTCATTGACACGCTCACACAAGAGGACTTCTATGGGGCCTTCCAGAAGTTGTCGGAACGGTACAACAAGTGCATTGCAGCCGGAGGAGATTTCTTCGAAGGGAACTAGAGTGTGTACTATCAATAAAAGTGCCCATACGAAAAAAGTCTGAAAACTTATTTAATGATCCTCGTATATATAATTAAAAACAAGAAAGTTAATAAATATTTTCAATTATAGATTTATTTCACCAGCCTGTAACTGGTTCATCAGATGGAGTAACCATTAACTTCGGGGAATACATTTCATCTTACATCAGTAGCCGTGCACTGACCACTTCTTTTGAACTATTCCTTTTAAGTCAATTTACAGACTTAAATGATATATATATATATATATATATATATATATATATATATATAAATTAACCAAAATCGCGAGTCGAAAATCTTCTACTAAAGTTTCACCTTAACGGATCATCAGGAAGCCTAATTTCGAAGTTAGGCTTCCTGATGATCCGATAAGGTGAAACTTTAGTAGAAGATTTTCGACTCGCTATTTAAGTTAATTTTATAATTGGCTCCATTGTCTGGTGTTGAGCACTTTAGTAATTTTAGCATTGCAGGATTCACGGAGGGTTTTTTGGTTTTCTTTTGACCACTGACTGCGTATCCCTTGATTTTTTTCAAGGGGTCGGACGAGGTTGGCCTTTTCTTTCTTTTTGATCCAATTTTTTTTCTTTTTCCACTGGGCGGTGATTCGAGATACTTTTTTCTCTTGTTCCTGGCCAGGGTTTTTTTTTGTTTTTTTCTGTACCGTGAATACTGGTAGATATTAGATTAGTAAATATATATATATATATATATATATATATATATATATATATATATATATATATTCGGGGTTTGGCGTTAACTAACACGCAATGGGTGATATACAACAAAGCACCAACGAATTAACCTTCATTTCTTTTCTTCGCGAAAGTTTTAAAGTCCTCATCTATCTTTTATTTTGCTGAGATCACCCGTTTTCTTTTATAAAGGTCACCGTTTCTCAAGAGTATTTTGTTGCATTATTGTACTAGGACTTGCACCTGTCTATCAGATGCAGTTGAGGGTCATAGCAAGGACACTCGTTAGTGAAGAGGGGGCCTTATTCCTCTAAAGGGGTGCAGTCGGCGTATTCTACATATATTTAATGAACAACTGTTTCTGCTGAATACTTCGTGTTTTGTTTCTTTTTTTTTAAGCTTTTTTTGTTGCTGTTTGTTTGGAGTATTTTCTTTTTTTTTTTTTTTGGTATTTTTATTATTATTTTTGCTCCTTGATTGTTTTCTTGCTTATTTGTTTTCTGTTTTTAGTTGTTTTTCTTTTTGTAGTTGTTTTTTTGTTTTGTGTGGATTTTTTGTTTTTGTTTTTTTTTTTTTTTTAGGATTTTAGCCAGGTTAGTTTTTTATTGTTTTGTTTTGCTTTTGTTTGTTTTTGTCTTTATATTCGTCTTTTTCTGCTTCTTATTTTCTTATTTTTTATAGGAGGAATATTCTTTTTTTGTTTTGTTTTCTTGTGCTTGTTAGTTGCTTCTTGTCTGTATTTTGGATTTTTTAAAATTTTTCTATGTTATCTTTTTTTTCTACGTTTTGTGTTTATTTTACGAGAATTAAAAAAAAATTGTTATTTTTATGTATTTTTATTTTTGTTTTTTGTTTTTTGTTTTTTTATTCCTTTCCTTATTTTTTCTTTTGCTTTTTATTTATATACTCATTCATCGATTTATTTATTTATCTATTAGTTTTTTTTGTTTTGTTTTTGTTCTTTCTGGGATTTTCCTGTTTTTTTTTTTTTTTTGTTTTTTTGTTTTTTTGGTGGGTGGCGTATATATATATATATATATAAGCACACGCTGAACGTCTTGGGGGTGTTTTTCACAGTAGTAATTCAAAGCAAATTACTTTCATTTTTTTTAGCAAAAAGGAAATTTCTAGACAAACAAGCGGGAAAGCAAAAATTTATCACACACTGAATTATTTCCCCACCCCACCCAAAAAACAAAACATTCAGCATAAGCTATTTATAATTTCTTAATAAAAAAAAGTTAATTTTCTTCGACGACAAAACAAATCAGGAATTTATTAGTTCTTGAGGAACATTAGGCATTAAAAACGGATATTATTAGGTATCATTTATAGCCAAACTCTACAGCATAACAATTCTACCACCAAAAATAAAATTGTAACATCTTTCTAACTAAAATCAAATTGAATCGATATAAAGAATGTAATTTTTACAGCATAATATATATATATATATATATATATATATTGATTGGCCCAGCGGTTAGGGTGTTCGCCAATGGCCCGGGAGACCTGGGTTCAATCACAGGTCGAGTCATACCAAAGACTTTAAAAATGGAACTTGATACCACCTTGCTTAACACTCAGCATTATAAGGTACGGTTCAAGGGTAAAGTGGAGCAATCCTGGGAATGGAGTAGCGCCCTCTCCTACACCTTGGTGTAGTAGCTATCGAAAAGGGAGCCTTCGGGTCACCCTCGACTATGGTCGCTAACTTTACTTTTATATATATTGATAATAATAAATGAATATTAGTTTTTTTTTATATTTAATAGCATGGGTCGCTTATCTGCGACTGCTGGTTTAATGCCGTTTCTTGGCCTGATGATTATCGTAATAAAACGGTATGAAACCTTTGGTTGTAGATAAGCGTCTATGCTATTAAATATATATAAAAACTAATATTTTTTTATTTATTGATCATTATTTATAATTGCTCTATTACAGATATTGAGCACTCTTCAAATTATACCACATTTGGTTTACCACTACCCCATCAAGTGAGATAGTGACAACTATTCTTTATTATTTATATATATATTTATATATATATATATATATATATATATGTGTGTGTGTGTGTGTGTGTGTGTGTGTGTGTTTGTGTGTGTGTGTGTGTGTGTGTGTAAAAGTTTGTATTATTATTATTATTATTTGAGAGTTTTTCCCAGCAGCCGCAGCTAATGGTAATTTCACTGGAGTCTGAGCGATAGCAAGTCTCCTCAAGTCTCCAGGACTCTTCTCAGTATTCTGGTCGATCTAAGCAAGTTCTGATTGTCTTAGTTCATCCATCGATTTCCAACTCTTCCAGCCTCTTTATCAAGTCTTTGGGGATCGTTCCGAGTGGACCATTTAGGATTGGTATCACCGTCACTTTCATGTTCCATAGCATTTTTAGTTCTCTTCCATAGTTTTTTTTTTTTGTGTTTTTAGTTCTGTTATAATTATTTTTATTTCTTTTACTATTATTATTAATTTACTCTTTTTCGAGTTTTTCTCACCAGCGTTAGGCGATGGTTTCTCACAGGCGTATGAGTAGCAGCAAGTCTCCACAAGTCTCCAGGACTCTTCTCAGTATTCTTGCCGATCTTAATAATGCTGTAGTTTGGATGGTCCCAACTCATCCTCTTATTTCCAAGTCCTCCAGTCCCTGTACCAATCCTTTGGGGACTATACCAATTAAAATTGGTATCACCATCGCTTTCATATTCCACAGTTTTTTAATTCCCTAGCAAGGTCCAGCTACTTATCATTTCGTCTTCTTTCAGTTTTACTCTGAAGTCAGCCGGGATTATAATTATTATTATTATTTACTCCTTTAGAGCTTTTCACATCAGCGTTAGCTGATAGTCTTTCACGCGTGTTTGAGTGACAACAAGTCTCCTCAAGTCTCCAGGACACTTCTCAATATTCTGGCTGTTCTCAATAATGCTGTCGTTTGGATGGTCTCAACTCGTCCGCCAACTTCCAAGTCATCCAGACCCTTTAATAATCTTTTAGTTACGGTGCCAAAAGCACCAATCACAATTGATATAACTGTCACATTCATGTTTCATAGTATTTTTTAAATTCTCTAGCAAGGTCGAGGTATTTATCCTTCTTTTCACATTCTTTCAGTTTTATTCTGTGGTAAGCCGGGACAGCAAAGTCAACAGTTTTGCAAATTCTCTTATTTGTTGTTGTTATTATCATTATTATTATTTACTCCTTTAGAGTTTTTCACATCAGTATTAGCTGATGGTTTTTCACTGGAGTCTGAGTGACAGCAAGTCTCCTCAAGTCTCCAGGACTCGTCTCAGGATTCTGGCCGTTCTTAACAATGCTGTCGTTTGGATAGTCTCTACCCGTCCGCCAACTTCCAAGTCCTCCAGGCCTTTTAATAATCCTTTAGTTACTGTGGCTAACGCACCAATCACAATTGGCACAATCGTTACTTTCATGTTCCACAGCTTTTTCAATTCTCTAGCAAGGTCGAGGTACTTATCTTTCTTTTCACTTTCCTTCAGATTTATTTTGTGGTCCGCTGGGACAGCAAAGTCGACAATTTTACAAATTTTCTTTTTTTTGTTGATTATTATGAGGTCTGGTTTTCTGGCCGGGATTAGGTGATCCGTTTGTATGTTAAAGTCCCATAGGAGTTTATGCGTGGCATTTTCTAGGACAGGTGCTGGGTTGTGCATATACCATTTGTTTGTATGGTCGAATTGAAATTTCCTACAAATTTCCCAGTGGACCACCTTGCTGACCCAATCGTGTCTCGCCTTATACTCCCTCTGTGCTAATTTGCTGCATTCGCTTATTATTATTATTATTATTATTATTATTATTATTATTTACTCCTTTAGAGTTTCTCACAACAGTATTGGCTGATGGTTATTCACTTGAGTGACAGCAAGTCTCCTCAAGTTTCTAGGACTTTTCTCAGTATTATTGCCTTTCTCAGTAATGTTTTCATTTGCATAGTCTCAACCCGTCCTTAAACTTCCAAGTCCCCCAGGCCTTTTAATAATCCTTTTGTTATTGTGCCAAAAGCACCAATCAATTGATACAATCGTCACTTTCGTGTTATTTTCTCCTTTAGAGTTTTTCACATATTATCATCATTATTATTATAACAACAATGAAAACCACAAAATAAATAAAATATCTCCTAAGTGTGGGCATGGCGTTTTAAATACTTTTCATAATGAATACAATAGCCCGAAATATAAATCTTTCTAACCCAGTTTAAAGTTTCAACGTTCATAACGTGAAAAGAGCTTTTGTACAGAGCGTTTCTGAATCTAGCACAGGGGTTTCAGGTTGATTACAGGGAATCAGACAAATTTAACATTGGGCCAAAAAAAGGGGGGGCTTTGGATCATTTAAAAATGTTATATCTAAAATGTGTTTACAAACCATATAATTTATATATATATGTATAAAGACGACTTGGCTTAAAATAACCTACAAGGGTTGATATACCATAAAAACTAACCAAACCAAATCATATGCATTTAATATATACGAGGTGCATACGATAAGTTGTCAGACTTTTTTCGTATGGGCACTTTTGTTAATAATACACTCGTGAAACTCTAGTCCCCTTCGAATAATCTGCTCCGGCTGTAATACACTTGTTGTGCCTTTCCAACAACTTCTAAAAGGCCCCATGGAAAACCTCTTGTGTAAGCGTGTCAATGACCTTCGTCACAGCCTCTTTCATCTCCTCAATTGTCTCATAACGTCAGCCTCTGAGCTTCGGGAATAACCAAAAGTCACAGGGAGCAAGGTCTGGACTATAGGGAGGCTGAGAAACTGTCCTGATGCCCATCTTGGTCAAATAGTCTTTGACAAGGATGGAATTGTAGACTGGTGTATTGTCCTGGTGGAGATGCCACTGACCCGATTTGAAGAGTGCTAGCCTCTTCTCTAGGAATCTCTCCCTGAACTCCCTTAAAACCTCAACATAGCAACCCTAACCCTAACCCTTCGGCCAATCAACTCTGGGGTACTGACTTCCTTACTCCTCCCACACCTCTCGTCATCCCTCACAGACTCCGTGCCTTCCTTGAATCTCTTATGCTACTCAAAAACCGATGCTCGATTCATGCAAGATGGTCGAAAAGCAGTCTGAAGCATTCCATACGTTTCTGTAGCATTTTTTCCAAGTTTAAAACAGAATTTTATTGCATATCGTTCTTGTAAAGTGTCAGATTGCATTTTTGAAATTCACCAGCAGTGACAATCAGGCTTAGTAGGGTGTATTCCAATTGCTGCTGTAGTTGTTCATCTGAAACTGAAATCATAAAATTTGGTCAGTCATCTCATAAGATGTATAGCAATAAGATACTGAATTTTCAATTTTAAATGCCCGTACGAAAAAAGTCTGAAAACTTATCGTATGTACCTCGTATGTATGAAAAAGATTTGGCAGTAAATAGCCTACAATAATTGATATACCATAAAACCCAGCATAAGCAAATCCTAT
The DNA here is from genome assembly GCA_963585895.1 of Sepioteuthis lessoniana. NCBI lineage: Eukaryota > Metazoa > Mollusca > Cephalopoda > Myopsida > Loliginidae > Sepioteuthis > Sepioteuthis lessoniana. The sequence continues at coordinate 29,396 of CAUZXS010001248.1, read as the reverse complement.
ATATATATATATATATATATATATATATATATATATATATATATATATATATATAAAGGGGATTTAGCATTAAATAACCATCAATTGCTGATATGCCATAAAATTCAACCAAACCAAATCATATATATATACATATATATATATATATATATATGTGTGTGTGTGTGTGTGTGTGTGTGTGTGTGTGTGTGTGTGTGTGTGTGTGTGTGCGTGAATTTATGTATGTAGAAAGAGGATTTAGCATTAGATAACCTACAATGGTTGATATTCCATAAAACCCAACCAAACCAAATCCTATATATTTAATATATATATATATATATAAAGAGGATTTGGCATTAAATAACCTACAATGGTTGATATTCCATAAAACCCAACCAAACCTTATATGTAATATGTACTTATGAAGAGTATTTAGAATTAAGTAACCTACAAGGATTGATGTGCCCCAAAACCCAACCAAACTAAATCTTATGCTTAACCATTTAAAATCCACCCATTTGCAGAACAATCGTTATGACGTCATGTAACGTCATGTAACGTCTATGATCACACATACTTATGTTTTGCTTAATCAAATTAATTTGGAGTGTTCGGTACAGTAAAAGTAACTCTATAATATTTCAACATTAATTAGTATTAATTAAATGATATAAATTAAATGGTTATGTTGAATGATTAATTAAAACAAAATACCGCTAATATATGAAGGTTATTTAATAAACAAGGAGAAATATTACCTAAGGAGTTGGCAATAGGAAACACTGTTTAGAGTTGCCCATTTTTTTCAAGGAAACCAACACGTCTGGACCAATTTCTTTAATGGAGAGTCAGGCTCGCAGTGGAAAACACATGTTCAACCCATTTGTAAAGTTTCTTTTTTTTCTGCTTAAATATACTTGAGAATGGCTAAAGGAGCGATTTCTATCCGCTCACATTTTGGTGAGTTTCTGTTTCTTGGTAAGCAGCTTCCTTCATCTCCGTAGATATAACAGATTCTTCAATCAAATTTCTCAACCGCGAGAAATATGATAACCGACCTCTGTTCAAGCCTTTGAGTCTTCTATTTGATTTGCTGCCATTTTAAATAGCCTCAAAACAAATATTTTTGGGAGATTAATATAATTTTTGCCGTAAACCAATTCCAAACAACGCAGTGTTTTTACATTTACGGAAATTAATTCTGAAAAAATGTTTTTTTCAATATTTCCATTATTAATTAAATGATCCAATATATATATATATATATATATATAGCTAAGTGTGCTATCCATTTAGTGTTTTCATTTGATGATCCTTTCAAATTTTACATTTTTGGATTAATCCTCAAGAGAGAAGCTAACCTGTTAATGCACCTTCATGTCCATAAATGGAGAGATGTTCATCTTCCGGGAAGAAGCAGCAATTATCATCATCCTTGATGTGATCATCTTTATCATCATCATCATCATTTATCTCTCTCTCTCTCTCTCTCTCTCACTCACTCAATCTATCTATCTATTTATCTATCTATCCAAGTATATATTCAGCAGGACACATGGCCTAACGGTTATAGGCGTTGGTTCCCTAAGCTTCTAAGGACAATCATTTGGACGTTGCAGGTAACACTCCTGACTGCAGGAGTGTAACATTACAGGAATACTTAACACTTGTACCAGGTAATGGCTAACAGAATCAGAACAGGCGACCACCGTGGATTCAATAAAGGACGTAGTTCGAAGTTCCGTGAAGGTTCCCGAGTTCGACAAACACCTGAAAAAGCCGGAGGACATATCGGCCGAAGCGTTGTGGAAATAACAATAAAGATGAAGACAATAGTCCGAAAACCCTTAATGATAAAAATCACCAAGCTTCGTCTCAGAAATTTAGACAACTAATATCCTTGATGTGATCATCATTATCATCAACATCTCTCTCTCTCTCTCTCTCTCTCTCTCTCTCTCTCTCACTCACTCACTCGATCTATCTATCTATCTATCCAAGTATGTATTCATCTACCCCACCACATGGGCAGGATGTGACAAAAGGTCAATTTTTAAGCGGAGTTTAACAGGTTTGAATTCAGAGTTTTACTTCACCTCGACTGGTTGCCTCATCAAGGTTAAAAAACACAGTCTCCCTACTATTTGCCCATAGACGGAAGGAGGATAATTAAATTTATACTTTTCCCAAGTGTATTAGAACAATGGGAAATATAATCAGCCTTGTCGAGGATTTGAACACGTGCCATCGTGTCCATTTCCCACACAATAGGCACCATTGAAATACGGGAATATCCTACCAATGTATGTTTCGTTCTTTCTTGCATCTTTCTTTATCTTTCAATCACGTGTCCTGAGTAGGAACTACATCTGGTTTTTAGGTTCCATATACACATTCTACACACACACATACAAACACACACACACACACACATATATATATATATATATATGCGTTCATGTATATATTGCAATTATCCCCAAGTTCACTGACCTGATGCGGTTTGTTTGTTGGTTGGTTGGTTGGTTGGTTGGTTGGATTTTATTGCATAGCAAACACTCTTTATAAATACATAAGACCTTGTCTGGTTTCGTTTTATGGCATATCAACTATTGTTGGTCATTTAATACAAAATCCTATTTATATATACATTATAAATTTATATTATTAGATTTGGTCGGGTTTTATAGCATATCAACCATTGTAGGTCATTTAATACCAAATACTATTTATACATATGTATTAAATATATATGATTTGGTTTGGTCGGGTTTTATAGCATATCAACCATTGTAGGTCATTTAATACCAAATACTATTAATACATATATATTAAATATATATGATTAGGTTTGGTCGGGTTTTATAGCAAACCAACCATTGTAGGTCATTTAATACCAAATACTATTTATACATATATATTAAATATATATCATTAGATTTGGTTGGGTTTTATAGTATATCAACCATTGTAGGTCGTTTAATACCATATACTATTTATACATATATATTAAATATATATGATTAAATTTAGTTGGGTTTTATAGCATATCAACCATTGTAGGTCATTTAATACCAAATACTATTTATATATATATATATATTAAATATATACGATTTGGTTTCGTTGGGTTTTATGGCATAGCAACCATAGTAGGTCATTTAATACCAAATCCTATTTATATATACATATTAGATAAATATGATTAGATTTGGTTGGACTTTATAACATATCAACCATTGTAGGTCATTTAATACCAAATACTATTTATACATATATATTAAATATATATGATTTGGTTTCGTTGGGTTTTATAGTATATCAACCATTGTAGGTTATTTAATGCCAAATTTAGTTTTATATATGCATATTAAATATGTAAAGAAAAACTGATTTCAAGGTAATCCAAATAAAAGGTGAGATTTATTGTGAAACAATTGGATTACCTTGTTATCAATTTTTCTTTACATATTGTCGGATTACACTCCATTCTTTACTTCCATATTCTCAAAGAAATTCTGTCACGAACAACTAACGAATAACAATGCAATGATGCAGACAAAACAAAAATAAATTTTGCGTACAGAGTGACTGTTAAAAAAGTAGGTGAATGTTGACTTAAAGTTTTAAGTAAAAGAAATCCTTTAGGAAACTACTTTAAATAGTGAATAGAATTGTATTGTTAAAACTTAGAAAGAGATGATTTATGGTCAAGTCACTGAAGCTAAGCAACAATGAGCCGGCAGCAGTTACAGTAAATAATGTCAAGCCAATGTGTTAGAATAAGCAAAGCTTAGTAAATAACAAGTGAAGCAACCATCAGTGTTTTCAGTACTTAGATGGGTGACCACTTCATAATAGCGGGGACTGTAAGCAAAGTAGGGTCTTTATGCCAAGCAAAGCTTAATATATAAGATATAAAGAGATTGATGTGTATATTTTCTCTATATAGAGATATTGGTCTCATTCATGAAACGAGTTATAAACTTATAATAGGTTGACTTTTTTTTTAATTATGACTGGTAAACACATTGTAATGGTAACATTTTTAAACCAGCCTGAGCACAATCTTTAGCACAGAATAAAATTGTTCGAAATATTACTATATATCATTAACAATTCATTTAAACATATACAAATTTATATATATATATATATATATATATATATATATATATATATATATATATATATATATGCCTGCATACATATGTATTTACAAAAACATATCTATGACACTCTTAAGCTCTGTCTGCTCTTCAGTATATATCATCATCATCTTGTCATGCCATCAGCACAGATATTCCTGACCCGCTCTCGCAACCCCTCCCTATCGTTCATCGCTTCCAGTAGATCCCCAGGGCTACACCCCGTATCCTCACAGAGCTGCTGTATGTTGGTTCGAACTGGCCGCCCTGCTTGTGCACAGCCATTTGAAGGGGTCCATAGATGTACATCACTTATGAGCTCGTCCCTACTTATCAAGCAGTGTCCTACATGTCTGGTTCGTCTAACTTGGATAGTTTTCGTGATGGGTGGTAGGTGGCCGTACAGCTGCTGCTTTGTGGGTGTTGCCTCCAGGTCTTGTTCAATATTGCTCACAGAACCCTTTTATCAGAGTGTGAAATTAAATAAGATGACCATGGTTTGGTTTGGTTTGGTTTGATTTCTTTGTTTAATGGCACGTCAACCTTCATGGGGTATTTAATGCCGAAGCTATCCTTGTCGAAAAACAGCTGGGATACTATTTAACCCACAGTAAGGGGGAATAAGGGGGTTATACCCGCCTTGCTTAGTACTCAGCACAATAAGGTAACGATCAAGAGTAAAGTGGAGCAATCCAGGAAATGGAGTTGCGCCCTCCCCTACACCTCGGTGTAGTAGATATTGAAAGAGGAGCCTTCGGGTCGCCCTCGACTACGGTCGCCAACTTTACTTACTTTTATATTTGTTCAAACATAGTTAAATGATCAAACAGTTCTATGTTTAACAATTCAGTTTAGTACAAATCATTTGTTTGCAATCAATTAAATGTCAAACAGTTCTATTTGACCCATAGATAGGACCCTATCAGGTGCTACCCCTCCGGGCTTGTGTGGGCCTGGGAGCGATCGTAATGAAGGGATACTCCGTATTCCACAAAGCTCTAGAATTACGGGAGCCTCACCATCAGATTTATTAATGTCATATCCAGGAAATTCCTTATGGAGATGCAGCCGGTGTATTCTACAGCCTTTCCGGGTCTCATCTACATGTCAAATAGATTAATAGTATTTCGACAAGTTTATCTGTTTCAATTGCTTGATACTGATTAAACATTATTGTCGTACAAATATAATAAGTATTAGATCATTATTTGGTTGAAAAGCATATCAACTCTTCTGGATTATTCAGTGCCCAGTTCTGTCACAGGCATATATGTATACGTATGTTAATTGAATTACCATGACTAAAAATAGGGCCAGCACTTACATGCGACACACGAAACACTGGACAGGTGTTTCGACCTTATTAGGTACATCAGCAGTGCATACCGTGATCTCCATCGCCTGGAGATCGAACCAGCAACCATAGACTATAGAGCCAAAACTCTACCACTGGGCCACCGGTTCATATTGCACAGAAGCAATGTTAAATTAAATGGTAAATTTAATGGTAATTCATGGTAAATGCACGAACACTTAATTTGATGTGTCTTGAAGGTAAGTTTTATTCTAATAGTTGACACGGACACTCTCGAGGCCACGTCTTCCCAAGTCGGTCCTACATGTCCACGTAGGCTTAAACTCATGAGCAGGAAATAAATTTGACATTTGAATAAAGGAATTGTATTATGTCAATTGAATTACAATGACTAGAAAATCCGTATATATATAAACGTATATACATAAATACACACACACACACTCACATACATAAGTGAGTGTGAATATGTGTGTACGTGCATGTGTGTGTATGTGCGTGTTTTTGATGTGTAAGTGAATAGTTTTTAGGTAAAATTTTTTTCAAGAGAGTTAGATTGTATTTGTTTACAAAGAGTGAAATGGTTTCAAGCATAGTAAATGTTTGAATAGTTCTATTTGACCCTTAGATGGGATCCTAAAATGTGCTATTGACCGGGGTCAGACTGCCACAGACAGTAATGGCAATAAAGGGATATTCTATATACTCTAAAATTATAGAATCTCATGATCTGATACAGTTTCGTGCCATATGAAGGACAATTGTTGAGGAAGAAGCGACCTACGAAAAAAAATTATCAGGACTTCTTTAGATCTTATCTTTGTGGGGTTTTTTGTGTTTTTGATTTATATCAAAAATCCATAACAGGATGGAAATAAATTTATAATCCTAATGTGACTGGTCTTGTTTTTTTCTTAAAGAAATTATTGCTCTGTAATGTCAGTTACATTGAGCTCTTTACCAGGAAAATTTAAATGTTCACTGTTGAATGTTTTTTTTTGTCCTGATGGAATTACTTCCAACTCCAGTTTAACAGGACCGAATAATACCATATATATATATATATATATATATATATATATATATATATATATATATATATATATAAATTATCCAGTTAGTGTCCAAGGACAGTGTGTGTGGATTATAGTTTTATATATGACACACGCTCTATCATTTATTCATATCCAACCTATTCTTCTAATTTAATTTTTCTCTCTCTCTTTCTCTCTATCGATCTATGTCTCTCTCTCTATATATATATAAATCCACACACACACACACACACACATATACACACACAAGCACACACACACACACACACACACACATATATATATATATATATATATATTTATATCTTTAGCTATCTAATCCAGGCTAATCATTTGTCCGTCTATCCGAGACTGTTCATTTCTATCTATCTATCTATCTATCTATCTATCTATCTCACCCCATTCATTATCTATCTATCTATCTATCCATCTATCTAAGACCCTTCATATCTATCAGGTAAGTCCCCGTGGCGTGATGGCTAACGTGCTGGACTGCGAGGCGTTCTCATTTCAAACTCCCCTTACGCTATTTCATTTCTTTCGGACAAATACTCATTGGGAAATTTATGAAGACCTTAGTTCCCCTACTTAAAGGTTAAATAATGGCTAAATAATATAATTACCAAGATGGCTTTGGCATTAAATTATCGGATAAACCACTAAACCAAAATAAACTAAATCATATCTCTTTCTCTCTCTTATTCATTCTCTCTCTCTCTCTCTCACACACACACACACACACATATACACTTTGTCTGTAGATAGATAGATAGATGAAATTGCACACACACACACACACACACACACACACACACACACACATATATATATATATATATATATATATATATATATATATGTATGTATGTACGTATGTATGTTTTGGCAACATTTCTTCATTAATACAAATTTCGTTGAATATAATAGACATTTTCTGTCTACATATTTTCTTGTTGATCATTTCATATTGCCGTATTGATTTTATAGTATTCGGCGGGAAGCGATTGATATATTTTCCATAATTGTTTATATCCTAAGTACTTTCTGCCCGACTTTGGGCCATCATCAGGGGAGGATGTGTTACAATAGTGATGTAACTTTTGTATGTACATTACTACCTTGTAAGAAGAAGAGCATCTGGGCCGTTGCAGTGTGTAGCGTTTACTTTTTAAATTGTTTATAATTAGTGTCAGTAGCTAAAGGTATTTAAGTACATTAGCACTAGTTTGAAAATTAATTCTGTTAATCTTAGGTCGAATGTTTCTAATATGTTGAGCTTTGAGAATCTGTAATTTTTGTTTGTTCTAATATGAAAGGATCAACAAGAAAATATGTAGACAGAAAATGTGTATTATGTTCAACGAAATTTATATATATATATATATATATATATATATGTGTGTGTGTGTGTGTGTGTGTGTGGGTGGGTGTGTGTGTAATTTGAATCTCTTAATATATACTTATCTATTTTTCTATCTCAGTCTATTTATTATGAATCTTTCTCTGTATATGTCTTTATTAGTTTCTTTATATCTATATGGCTATCTGTCTGTCTGTCCATCTGCTTATCAATATCTACTAATTTCATTTTCTTCATATCTATCTATCTATCTATTGATCGATCTATTAATCAATCAATCAATTTGTCTATCTATCCATTTATCCATTTTCGTTTCTTCATTATCTATCTATCTATCTATCTATCTCGGTCTTTTAATATCTATCTATCTATCTATCTATCTTAGTCTTTTCATTATCTATCTATCTATCTATCTATCTTAGTCTGTTCATATCTATCTATCATTCTATCTATCTATCTCAGTCTTTTCATTATCTATCTATCTATCTATCTCAGTCTTTTCATTATCTATCTATCTCAGTCTTTTCATTATCTATCTATCTATCTATCTATCTATCTATCTCAGTCTTTTCTTATCTATCTATCTATCTCAGTCTTTTCATTATCTATCTATCTATCTATCTCAGTCTTTTCATTATCTATCTGTGTATCGATCTAGCCAAGTCAGCTGGAGCTGTAGATTACAACGACTGCATTTCTGCTGTCCTGGATATGACACTTATCAATCTGTTGATGAGGCTCCAGTAATGCTGGAGCTTTGGGAAATGCGGAATACGCCTTCATTGCCATCTCTCCCAGGTCCATTCTGGCCTGGAGTGGTAGCATCTGATAGGGTCCTATCAATGGGTTAAATACAACTAAACAGTGTGCTTATGCTAAACTGAATTGTTAGAAACAGAAATGTTTTTACATTTAACAGTGTAAATAGATGACTGATGTGTATTTGAATTCTTAGTGATACATTGCAATACTTGGAACCAATTAACTTTGTTGACTAAACTGAAAAACTTGGAATAGAAATATTTTTTATATTTAAACTGAGTACCTATGCCCAACTGAATTGTTTGAAATAGAATTGTTTATATGTGTAAAAATGGATTTGGCATTACATAACCTACGATGGTTGATATGCCATTAAACCAAACCAAGCCAAACAATATCTATCTATCTATCGACTTTGTCTGTTCATTATCTACCTCAGTCTTTTAATTATCTATCTATCTATCTATCTATCTATCTATCTATCTTGTATCTTCGTTATCTATTTATCTATCTATCTATATTGGAGTCGCCATTATCTATCTATCTATCTATCTATCAATCTATTTTAGAGTCGCCATTATCTATCTATCTATCTATCTATTCTGTCTCTTCGTTATCTATCTATCTATCTATCTATCTATCTATTTTAGAGTCGCCATTATCTATCTATCTATATATCTATCTATTCTGTCTCTTCGTTATCTATCTATCTATCTATCTATTTTAGAGTCGCCATTATCTATCTATCTATCTATCTATTTTAGTGTCGCCAATATCTATCTATCTATATGTCTTCTTATTTCTTGCAAACATCTCTTTTTTTCCCTTACCAACATCTACGCATATATAAACACACGCAGAACACACGCAGAATTATACAAATCTTACCAAACAAGAAACCCACCTCCATTGTCACAACCCCTCACACAGCTTTTTTGTCCTACCCCCTCCGACTTTCGATCTCAGCAGTCGTCGTTCTTGAGAATCTTCGAACACGGATCTCTTTGAATTGGTTCCGGTTTATTTTGGAATTTTTTGTCCTTTTTCTTCTTAGATGATTATTTTTTTCTTTCTTTCTTTTGAAATTCTTTCCCGCCGTTTGTTTTTCGAATATTTTGGCGTTTAATGCTTTTTATGACTTCCTGTGAAATGAGACTTTTGTTCGTCTGCCGATATCATTATTGGTCTTTTATTCATTCGATATTGTTAGAATCTTTTCTTTTTTTTTTTTCACTTTCTTTCTTACATTTTATTTCTTTACCATTCTTCTTCTTCTTCTTCTTCTTGCATTCATTTGTTTTTATTTTTCCAATTTTTCTTCTTCCGTCCTTCGTATTCGCTTAACTCTTTATTTTCCATTCTAGTATTTCTTCTTCTTCTTCTTCTTCTTCTTCTTCTTCTTCTTCTTCTTCTTCTTCTTCTTCTTCTTCTTCTTCTTCTTCTTCTTCTTCTTCTTCTTCCATCTTTCGAATTCACTTCCCTCCTTTTTTGAATTTCTCATCTTCTTCTTTCCAATTTTCCTTCTTCCAACCTTCATATTCGCTTTCCTTCTTTTTCTCCATTCTCCTCTTTCGTTCTCTACACCGTTTTTATCCTCCTTCTCCTCCTCCTCCTTCTTCTTCTATTGATCTAAATTATTTTATTTATTCTTTCTCCTTCCATTAGTTTTCTTGTGTCCTTCATATTCTCTTTCCTTCTTACTCTCTTTTCTCATCTTTTCCCTTTTTGATTTTCTTTCTCTTCTCGTTGTGATTCGAATTATTTCATTCATTCCTTCTGTAGTTTTTTCTTCTTGCGTCTTTCATATTCGCATCCCTCTTTACTCTCCTTTTTCATTCTTCTTCTTCTTCTTCTTCTTCTTCTTCTTCTTCTTCTTCTTCTTCTTCTTCTTCTTCTTCTCTTTTTTATCTTTTGTTTCTTCTTTTTCTTTCTTTCTTTCGTTTTTATCTCCATGTTCGTTTACGTTTTTAATTCATTCTTTTTCTTTTTTCTTTTTTGCATCGTTTGATTTCTTCTTCAATCTTTTTTTCTTTTATATAAAATTATATATTTCGCTTTCCCTTTCTCTACTTTCTTTCATCAACAGAATTCTTCTTCGTCTTCTTCTACTTCTTTCTTTCTTTCTGTTTTCTTTTCAGACTGTTGTTATTCTTTCATTGTTTTCTTTCTATTTCTCTGTCAAATTCCTTTCTGATTTTTATCCTTTTCTAATTTTTTTTCTATTTTCTACATTTTTTTTTTTCATTTTATTTATAAATTTCCTTAACGCCTACTTTTGTTTTTAAGGTGAAAGCGAGCGGCCATTTTTTTCCTTCTTTACTTAGATTCATTTTTTCCATTAAATTCATTACCGTTTTAGCGTTTTTAAATTTCATTAAATTTATTTTCTTCCCCCCACTCTCTCTCTCCTCTTCTCTTTTCTTTTCTTTCTTTTCTTTCTTTATTTCTTTCTCTTTCTCTAAAGTAATTTAATTTTACATCCTAGCCAATGTCGGAACTTGAGTATTTGCTCACCAGGTGGCGCGCTGTGTCGGGAAGCGAAGAGAAGTAGAAGAGAGAAATGAAGGTATGGCGCGTGTGCCCGAGTGACGTCATTAAATCTATACTGAAAATCTAGAACGAGGCTCTTGATGTCGTCCAGAATGCGAGTGCGTCATGCCTTTTATGAAGGAACGTCGATTATTTGTATTTCATTCCCACTTCCCCATTAATTACGCACCACGATGACACACCCCACCAGCCCGACTCCGACCCTTGCCAAACAACGCCACCGGCTTTTTCATGTTCAACAGTCGGGTGGTACCCACATAAAAATGCTTACGGCGGTTTGAGAGGATATATTTTTAGTGCAGAATTGTCGTAGAATTCTTTTTCTTTCCTTTTCTTATTCTTTTTCATTTTTTCTTTTTCAAATTACAAGATTGAGTATTTAGAGTGAGGGAATGGGTTTATTGTCATCATTTTTTAATAGAGAGTTCCCCACCCCAACAAAAATGACGAAAAAAAGATTAGTAAAGCCAATTAAAACTGTCTACAATTTCAGATGAAGGGTTCAATTTAACGTGGGTGTAAATGTTTAGCAAATTTATTTTTCACACAAATGATTGCCTTGTCGGTGGGGTTTATAATATGCTGAATGTATTCCCCAGCAGAGGAGTAAGACCTGCCCCACACTATAAGAGGGGGTGTTCTGTATTTGATACTAAACAGCATCTTAAGACGAGGTTCCAGTTCTGGAGGACTGGTGAGTGTGCCTCTTCATTGTCACAGACCAGCCGGCTGGGGCATTTGAAGACACCGACTTAACCTCAGTAGAATGGTAAGACACTCCTAAAAACGAATGTCCTGTATATGACACTAAACAATCTGATAACGAGGCTCCAGTAATGCTGGTGCTTTGGGGAATGCGGAGTACTTCATTGTCAACGCTCCCAGGTCCACCTTGACCCGGAGTGGTAGCATCTGATAGAGCACTGAACCTCTACAGAAGAGTAAGACACCCCACTAACGGGTATCCTGTTTCACACTTAAACTGAAGGCAAACAAATGACTACTGATAATTTTAATGTTTTGAAATAGAACTGTTTGATCATTTCTCTGTGAGTAAACAAATGGCTGATATTTGATTGAATTGGTTGGTAGTTTTCTTGGTTGGTTGGTTGGTTGGTTGGTTGGTTGGATTTTAAGGCATATGAACCGTTGCAAGTTATTTAATACCAAATCCTCTTTATTCATACATATTAAATATATATGATTTTGTTTGGTTGCTTTTTATAGCATATCAACCATTGTAAGTTATTTATTACCAAATCATCTTTTTATATATATATATATATATATATATATATATATATATATATATATATATATATATATATATATATTAGATATATATGATTTGGTTTGGTTGCCTTTTATAGCATATCAACTATTGTAAGTTATTTAATGCCAAATCCTCTTTATATATATATATATATATATATATATATATATATATATTAAATATATAGGATTTGGTTTGGTTGCCTTTTATGGCATATAAACCATTGTAAGTTATTTAATGCCACATCCTGTTTATACATATATATTAAATATATATGATTTATAAATACATTTTGGTGATAACATTTTTAAACGACCCAGAACTACTTTTTCTTTCTTTTTTTTTCTTTTTTTTTTTTTGCAAAAAGGATATAATCAAACATCATTAATTTCTTTACTCACATAGTTTGTTGGTAATTTTATTTTTAAACGAATAAAAAGTAATTTGTTTGCACACTATATTTTGCTTTTGTTTCTACCGTTGAATCGTTTCATTTATTGCAATCTAACACTAATGATTCTATTCAATATTAATCATTTTATTTGCACACAGTGAAGTGGCTACAAGTAATGCTCTTTAACGCTAATCATGTAACATAGGCAGATGTGGTTCTGTAAAATATACGGATGCGTGAAACGTTCATATGCATAGGAATAAAAAAAAACAATCGAAACACTGACGAATCTCAGTAGTTCAGGCACGAAACTTTTATTACCTTTTTAACTTTTAGGTTTTTCAACACGAGGAGAGAGAGATACAATTTCTACTATGCTGACTGTTCCATCTGACCCAACAAAATGCGGGCATCCCGTAGTCCATAATTGGACTGGCCTCGCCCAGGTCCAAAAATCAACTCACTTTGTTCTATTTCAAACAATTCAGTTTAGCTTAAGTATGCATTTCAAATGTCAAAACAGTTCTGTTTCAAGCATTTCAGTTTAGCACAAGTACGCAGTTTAGTTCTATTTGACTCATTGATTGGATCCTATCAGGTGCTACAACTCCGAGCCAGAGTGGACCTGGGAGCGATGGCAATGAAGGGGAGCTTCGCATCCTTCAAAACTTCAGCATGACTGAAACCTCTCCATCAGATTGTTTTGTGTCATAGCTAGGACATTCGTTGGGAGGGTCTTACTTCTTAGCAGAGATGCAGTCGGTGTATTCTACTGCCCCGGGCGACTGGGAAATACTCAGATTTAAATGTAAAAACAGTTTTATTTCGGATAATTCAGTTTAGCATGAGTTCGCAGTTTAAATATCAAAACAGGTATATTTCAAGCAATTCAGTTTAGCATAAGTACGCAGTTTAAATATCAAAACAGTAAACTATCGAAACCATGGTTAAGTTCTATTTGACCCATAGATAGGACCCTGTTAAGTGCTACCACTCCGGGCCAGAGTGGACCTGGGAGCGATGGCAATGGTTCTCCGCCTTTCCCAAAGTACCATCATTACAGGAAGCTCATCATCAGATTATTTAGTGTCATAACCAGGATATTCAGTCGGTGTATTCTACAGTGCTAGTCAAATGGGCCAAGAATTATTCATAATAGATAGCAATAGAAACTATTTAACTGTGTGCCAAAAAATGAGCTTAGATTAGTTTTAAAATATTATCAACAAAATGTTAACAAATTATATAAATTTAATTTGTGTGTATAAATAGGATTTGGCAACCTACTAGGTTGGATGTGCCATAAAACCCAACTAGACCAAACCTAACCCACTTTGTCGGCTGGAGGAGGGATATAGAATATGTTGCAGCGAAGTAAGACACTCCCCAAAGGAGCATCCTGCGTATGACACAAGCAATCAGATGGTGGGGTCCCTTTGGGATATGTGGAACATCCCTTTATTACCATTACTTCCAGGTCCACTGAGATCCGAAGAGGTTGTTCCTGTTAAGTTTTCATTTGTGGGTCAAATAGAACTATTTCATCATTTGATAGAATTGAGAGAATTTGACGGTATTAAAAGAAATGATAAATATCAAATAGAATTATTGATATTAGATATGAATACTTGAAACCATTTAACTATGCAAATGAATGATTATTGGCCTAGGGGTTAGAGTGTTCGCCAATAGCCCGGGAGACCTGGGTTCAATCCCAGGTCGAGTCATACCAAAGACTCAAAAAATGGTACTTGATGCTTCCTTGCTTAGCACTCAGCAAGGTACGGATCAAGGGTAAAGTAGAGCAATCCAGGAAAGGAGTAGCGCCCTCCCCTACACATTGGTGTAGTAGCTATCGAAAAGGGAGCCTTCGGGTTACCCTCGACTATGGTCGCCAACTTTACTTACTTACTTACTACTAACTACTTTAAAGATTAAGTTACCTATATTATATTCGCAGACAAATCATAAATATAAAGAGGATCTGGCATTAAATAACCTACAATGGTTGATATGCCATAAAACCCAACCAAACCAAATCCTATATATTTAATATATGTGTATAAAGAGGATTTGGCATTAAATAACCTACAAGGGTTGATATTCCATAAAACACAACCGAATCAAATCCTATATATTTAATATATATGTATACAGAGGATTTGGCATTGAATAATCTACAATGGTTGATATGCCATAAAACCCATCCAAACCAAATCCTATATATTTGTTTTTTTTATAAATAAAGAGGATTTGGCATTAAAAAACCTACAGTGGTTGATATGCCATAAAACGCAACCAAACCAAATCCTATATATTTAATATACACATATAAAGAGGATTTGGTATTAAATAACCTACAATGGTTCATATTCCATAAAACCTAACCGAATCAAATCCTATATATTAAATATATGTGTATAAAGAGGATTTGGCATTGAATAATCTACAATGGTTGATATGCCATAAAACCCATCCAAACCAAATCCTATATATTTGTTTTTTTTATAAATAAAGAGGATTTGGCATTAAAAAACCTACAGTGGTTGACATGCCATCAAACCCAACCAAACCAAATCCTATATATTTAATATACACATATAAAGGGGATTTGGCATTAAAAAACCTACAATGGTTGATATTCCATAAAACTCAACCGAATCAAATCCTATATATTTAATATATATGTATAAAGAGGATTTGGCATTAAATAACCATCAAGTGTAAATATGCCATTAAATCAAATAGCCTGTCTCAACCTATTTAACTGTGTGCAAACAAATGAGCTCTAGCAAGTTTTAAAATGAAGTAACCGTCAATCTATTCATTTGCAAATTATATATATTCAATGCATACGCTTATAAACAGGATTTGGCTTTAAATTATCAACTAGGATTGATATGCCGTAAAACAAAACCCATCAGCCGAATCATTTAGTTTACTTGAAATATTTTAACTATGTGCAAACAAATGAGCTCTGGCTTGTTTAAAAAATGTTACCAATGAACAAATGCTGTTTACCCACATAATACATATACATATGCATGCAGAATCATAACAACGACACAATAAAGACGATCGACACAGTTCTTTAGAAAGATATACCTCTCACTTTATTTGAAAGGGTTCCAAAGGGTTACGAAAAGTTTTACTGAGTGAGAAGTGAGTTGGAGGCTGAACAGAACAGCAACATATTGTCTCCCCACTCCTATGGCCATAACAGCGTATCTTTCCCGTTCTCCTGGGTTGCCCAACCGGGGGCCTGGGGGCCCAGCCGCTCTGGGACATGTTCCACATTCGAGCATCTTCTCTCCAACTGATTGAACTTCCTGTGCACCGAATTATATTATAATTTGACGCCCATTCTTCTTCCTGCGAGCGTCACAATTTCGCACTCAATTCAACCCGTCCATGGTCAAGGTTACATCCTGATATTCCTCGACCGGATGCACCTGTTATTTACACTGGTGCATTTCCTATTTTGACAGCTTGGTCGGGGTCAATATGTTACACAATTCATTCACTAATCATATATATTTAACTTATCTAAGTACAAATAGGAGTTGATATTGAATAACCTTCAACAAAACCCAACCGATTTACAAACCAACAATGTATGATCATTTCCCTGGGTGAAATGATATTATTAGTGCTTCAGAATAATAATTGAAACCGTTTTATTATTCACCGGCCAATTGGTTCAGCGAGTAGAGTGTTCACTAATGGTCCGGGAGACCGCGGTTTAATCTCAGGTTGTGTTATACCAAGGACTTAAAAAATGGTACTTGATACTTCCTTAATTAACACTCAGTATTATAATGTACGTATAAAGGGTAAAGTAGAGCAATCCAGCGAAAGAAGTAGCGCCCTCCCCTTCACTTGGTGTAGTAGCTATTGAAAAGGGAGCCTTCGGGTCACCCTCGACTACAGTCACCAACTTTTACTTATTTATTGTGCCATAAAACCCAACCAAACCAAATCCTATATATTTGATATATATGTATACAGAGGATTTGGCATTAAATAACCTACAATGGTTGATATGCCATAAAACCCAACCAAACCAAATCCTATATATTTAGTATATATGTATAAAGAGGATTTGGCATTAAATAACCTACAATGGTTGATATGTCATAAAACCCAACCAAACCAAATCCTATATATTTGATATATATGTATACAGAGGATTTGGCATTAAAAAACCTACAATGGTTGATATGCCATCAAACCAAGTTCTACTAATTTTTTCACAGCTCAGACAAGAAACTCAACTTATCAATCGTTTTCTTTGAATTACTTCGTTTCATTCATGTTTATTTGTTTTCATGCAATCTTTCATTTTCTCTTTCAATTTTCTCTTTCAATTTTCATTCTTTTAGTATTTCATTGTTCCTTTACTTTTTTTCATGATTAGGTTTACAAAAGTTAAAAGAAAGCAAACTGGAATAAGGCTTTGGGGAATGCGAAGTACTGCTTCATTGCCATTACTCCCAGGTCCACACTATCCCGGAGTAGTAGCACCTGATAGGGTCCTATCTATGAGTCAAATAGAACTGTTTAAAATTTTTACAGAGTACAAAGAAATGTCATATGCGAAACTGAATTGTTTGAAATAGAACTGTTTGATCATTTAGGAGTGTAATCAGATGATTGATGTTTGATTGGATTTTTTTGTGATACATAGCAATTCTCGGAACCATTCAACTTTATTGACTAATGCTAAATTGAATAATTAGAAATAAAACAATTTGATCATTTAACTGTGTGTGAATGAATTACTGATGTTTAATTAAAATATTAATGATACATGGAACCATTTAACTGTGTGCAAACAAATGACTAATTGTAAATAGAATTATTTCTGTTGTGCTTTTATCCATAAGAGAGAAAAATGAAGAATAATTGAAGTATATTCATAACATACCTTAACACAATACCACAACGTCAAGGTTTTTTTTTTCAAAATATCACCGTCTTTAGGAAAAATAAAGCCAAAAGTGTAATATAATGGCCGAGGGATATCGTTTTATATATCTTGCCTTTCTGTTTCGTTAGGATGAGAACCTTTTCTTAGTGCATGGGTTAGTTAGGTGCAACATTAACGCAGGTGTTCACGCGCGCGCGGAGAGGAGTGTCATTCAGAGATGTCAAAATAAAAATCCCAAAGGCGAATTGGGAGCAGGGGATGTGGGTGACGTCACGCACTGGAAGTGTGGGCTGAGATTTGAGAAAAGTAGAGTTGAGTTCCTGCCTCCGAACGAGAGAGTCGAGTTTCAGAGCTGGGCGAGGCCAGACGAATTTGTGCGCTACGGGCGCCGCGCATTGGTTGGATTGAGAACTGACGATGTAAAAGCAGTCAGCATAGAAAGATTCTCTCTCTCTCTCTCTCTCTCTCTCTCTCCTCATGTCGAAAAACCTTTAAACTCAAAAAGGTGAATAAATGTTTTGTACCTGAACCAATTTCGTGTTTTCGGATTCCCTATGTCTATTTCACACATCCGTATATCTGGCTATGTAACAAAAGATGTCAAAATCTACTCAAAAAATTAGTCCCTTTCTCTAAATATTTAAAATAATAAAACGTTACAAATCCGTTTCTCAAACCACAAAACGCCATTTTCTTTTCAAAAACATTCCATCGCATGACATAACGTATCTAGATCATAGAACATTATTTTTTTACACATAACATCCGCTAGTCCTGATGAAGACTTACTGAATCAAAAAATAATTATCTGTTTTAATTATTTCTTATAGTAAAAAAAATAATGATACAATATATTCAGACAAAACCTTGAAGTTGAAACGAGTCGGCACAATAAATAAATCACCAAAGATATCTTTCTTCGGTTTTCACCTTTTTATACAAACATAGAACAGTACATTGGCCTAGTGGGTAGAGTGTTCGCCAATGGTCTGGGAGATCGGGGTTCAATCCCAGATCATGTCATACCAAAGACTTTTAAAATGGTACTTGATACCTCCTTGCTTAACACTCAAGGGTATCAAGGGTAAATTGGAGCAATCCAGGTAAAGGAGTAGCGCCCTCCCCTACACATCGGTATAGTAGCTATTGAAAAGGGAGCCCTCGACTACGGTCGCCAACATTATTTTACTTATATATTGTGTAGGATTCAATTCACTTCTTCACACATAAAAGTAAAGTTGGCGAGCGTAGTCGAGGGTGACCAGAAGGCTCCCTTTTCAATTGCTACTACACCAGGTTGCAGCGGAGAGCGCTACTTCGTTCCCTGGATTGCTCCACTTTTCCCTTGATACGGACCTTATAATGCTGAGTGTTAAGCAAGGGGGTATCAAATACTATTTTTAAAGTCTTTGGTATGACGTGACCGGGGATTGAACCCAGGTCTCCAAGACCATTGGCGAACACTCTACCCACTAGCCCACTGAGAATGTATTAATATGATATATGTTCTGTGCTAAGAAAAAGAAAATTTCAAAGGTTGATGTGAGAAGATAGTAAAAAGAACAGATGCTCAAGGAGGTATAGCAAAGAAATAAATTATATGTTCATATTACATTTTTTTTGTTTAATTGTTTGTTGTTTTTAGATTTTTTTTTTTTTTCGTTCGCGGTCCTATCAAACCTGAATCATTTTAAAACAGATCTATTCGACCAATGGATGGGACTTTAACAAATATCATTTGCTCCATGCTACAGTAAATTTGGTGTTATATAACAGTGAAAGACAACAAAACTGTCGTATAAAACCAAAATCTGCTTTGACCAGTCATCTGGAGTAGTAGAATAAACCGATTGCTTCTCTGCAAACAAGTATCCGGGATATGACACCAAACAATCTGATGGTGAGGCTTCAGTAATGCTGGAGCTTTAGAAAATGCGGAGTAGCCCTTCATTGCGATCGCTCCCAGGTTCACTTAATTTACTAAGCTTTTTGCTTAGATGTAGCACAAGGCCGCATGAATGGGGCACCCAATGAGAATCGAACTCACTCGTGCTGGTTTGCTAGTCTAACATGCTAACCATTACACCACCCGAGGTTCACTCTGGTCCGGAGTGATAGCACCTGATAGGGTCCAATTTATGAGTCAAATAGAAATAAACTACGTATTTATGCTAAACTGAATTGCTTCAAATGGAACTGTTTTTGTATACTAAACTGAATTTTAAAAAGTATAACTGTTTACCTATGAATGAAAAGGGTTTTAGCTTTTAATGGTTATATTTTGAGTTATTTGGAGGGGAAAATAAATTAACTCTGTTATATAAGCTGCACACAGACTACTTTTCATTGTGTCAAAGTGTCATTTTGTCAGTGTTGTCTCATGAAGAGATATACTTAAATATCTGCAGAAATGTGAGGGGTGTACTCACTTTTGTGATACAATATATATATATATATATATATATATATATATATATATATATCATTTGAGTATTATTTGGTCCAGTTAAACCGGAGTTGGGAGTAATTCCATCAGGACAAGAAAACTATTCAAGAGTGAACATTTAAATTTTCCTAATGTGACCTAATCCTAATGTGACCGGTTTGTTGTTTTTTTCTTAATGATATATATATACATATGCATGTGTGTGTCTATATATATATATATATATATATAGTGGTTATATATAGCAATCATTAATATATAGATCATATACATATCAAGTCACACTGACTGCATAGAGTTTCCATACACCCTCTTGCCATCCATCCCTATAATCCATTGCTCCTGGTAAATCTTCAAGATAGCGTCCTGTGTCCGCACCGAGCTGATGTCACTAATTCTTCCCTGGTCGGCCAACACTAGCTCGTCCATATGTAACAGTCCACTCATGAGTTCTTCATTACTTCACTAGCGATGTTTGTCTTACTTGGATGAGTTTAGAGACGGGAAGAAAATGGCCGTACGGAAAGTTACTGATACAAGAAACTCAAAAAAAGATTACATATCCTCAGATCTGATATAATAACAATTAAAAAAACATTGATTTGATGTCTCAAGCTTAAAGGATACATTTTTTACAGGACGTGTTCCAAATGACCGCCATTGGGCTTGTCTCTGTAATAAATCATTATCATATCTATAGGTTGTATTTATTTTAAAACACCCAGTATATATATATCTATATATATGAGTGTATATATATATATATATATATATATATATACGTATTTACCAACCCCTCTGCTCGGGCAGGATATGACACGAGGTCCATTTTTGAGCGAAGTTTAACAGGTTTGAATTCAAAGTTTTCCTTCTCCTACTGACACTGTATCTCAAAATCCCAGAGAACACTTTGAGGGTCATTTTCTAAGACGGATTTTAGTTTCTGCATATACCATTTCGTTGTGTGATCAAAATTCAATCTCTTGAACAATTCCTAATAGATAACCTTTCCTACCCACTCGTGCCTCATCGTTTCTCCTTCTGTGCAAGTTTGCTGCATTCGCATACTATACAATTAATCGTTTCGTCTCTTCCTCCACATAGCCTACATTTGTTATTATGTTGTGTATTATCGATTTAAGATTAACGTGATGGCTCCTTAGGGCGTTGTTTTGTACTGCTATTTGAAGAGACTCAGTTTTTCTCTTGAGATTTCCTTTTTGTATCTATGTCCATATCTTCTCGGGTGCAATATTTCTAGTTTGTCACTTGAAATATCCTTACAGATGTTTTTTTTTCGGTTTTTCTTTTTAGTTTTTGTTGTTTTTATATTTGTGTGTATATTACCATTTTTTTTTTGTTTTGTTTTGTTTTTCTTGAGGATGTTGTCGAAATAGATCCACGACCTCACAAATATTGACCATCCGTAGAATCCTTGAAGTTGTACAGGCAAAAAACCCTACTGGCGACATTTTTATTTGTCAACTTTACCAAGGCCTTCGATTCGATTCACAGTGGGAAGATGGAACAAGTCCTACTAGTATACGGCATAACAAAAGAAACCGTAGCAGCAATAACGATTCTTTATAGAAACACCAAAGTGAAAGTACGTTCAGCAGATGGAGACACAGAATACTTCGATGTTGTAGCAGAAGTACTACAAGGGGACACGCTAGCCCCATACCTCTTTATCATCTGCCTAGACTACGTGCTTAGAACATTGAACGATAAAATCAGAGAAAACGGCTTCGAGCTGACAAAGAAAAGAAGCAGAAGGCACCCCGCAAAAACAATTACCGACGCCGACAACGCCGATGACATAGCTCTACTGGCAAATACGCCCAACCAAGCCGAAACACTACTGCATAGTTTGGAACAAGTCACCGCAGGCATTGGCCTCCATGTCAATGCACACAAAACTGAATATATGTGCTTTAATCAACCAGGCAACATCTCCACACTAGAAGGAACCTCTCTGAAACTGGTGGACAAGTTCACCTACCTAGGAAGCAGTGTCTCATCAACCGAAAAAGACATCGACATGCAGCAAACGAAGGAATGGACAGCTATCGATAAGCTATCGATCATATGGAAATCAGACCTGACCGATAAACTGAAACGCAGTTTCTTCCAGGCAGCGGTCGTGTCGATACTGCTGTATGGATGCACCACTTGGACGCTAACAAAACGGCTGGAGAAGAAGCTAGACGGCAATTACACAAGAATGCTGCGAGCAATATTGAACTAGTCCTGGCGGCAACACCCAACAAAGCACCAACTATACGGCCATCTGCCACCCACCACGAAAACTATCCAAGTTAGACGAAGCAGGGACAAGCTCATAAGTGATGTACGCCTATGGACCCCCACATATGGTCGAGCAAAAGCGGGACGGCCAGCTCGAACATACATACAGCAGCTATGTGAGGATACGAGATGTAGCCCTGAAGACCTGCCAGAGGCGATGAACGATAGGGAGAAGTGGCGAGAGAGGGTCATGGATATATGTGCTAGCGGCACGACATGATGATGATGACGATCACGTATATTACCACTGCTGCAATTCATCTTCTTTTTTCTTTTTGCTCTTCTTAATATAGTCCACGAGTCCTCGTATTTATGCATCGACGTAAGTCTTAATGCTATTAAAATTATTTTATTCTTTTGAGAGTTTTTCGCACCAGCGTTAGCCGACGGTTTCTCCGGAGAGTCTGGGTAAAAGCAAGTCACCTTAAATCTCCAGGACTCTTCTCGGTATTCTGGCCGATCTTATAAATGCTATAGTCAAGATGGTATCCACTGTCCTCTTATTTCCAAATCTTCCACTACCTTTACCAAGCCTTTAGGAATTTTTCCAAGTGCGCTAATTACAATGAGTATCACCGTCTCCTTCATGTTCCATAGACTTTTTCTTTTCTTTTTTTTGGGGGGGGGGTTCCTTGCAAGGTCTAGATATTTATCCCTCTTTTCGCTTTCTTTCGATTTTATTCTGTGGTCTGCAAGGACAGCAAAGCCCACAACTCGGTAAGCTGGCCTTTTATCCTTCTTTTTTTTTTTTTTTGTCTATCTCTAGGTCTAGTCGTCCCGCAAAGATTAGGTGATATGTTTGTATTTCAAAATCTCAGAAAACTTTGTGTATCTCATTCTCCAGGACAGATGTCAGGGTTGTGCATATACCACTTGTTCGTACGATCAAATTTAAACTCCTTGCACAATTCCCAGTGGATTACCTTCCCACCCAGTCGTGTCTAGTTTTATCCTCTTTTCTCGCAGATTTGCTGCATTCGCTTATTATATGATTGATCGTTTCGTATTATTATTATTATTATAGAGTTTTTCACATCAGCGTCAGCTGATATTTTTTCACAGGAGTTTTTCACAGGAGTTTTTCACAGGAGTTTGAGTGACAGCAAGTCTCCTCAAGTCTCCAAGACTCTTCTCAGTATTCTGGCCGTCTACGATAATACTGTTGTTTGAACGGTCTCCACACTGTCGCCAACTTCCAAATCCTCCAGGCCCTTAAATAATCCTTTAGTTACTGTGCCAAAAGCACTAATCACAATTGCCACAATCGTCACTTTCATGTTCCACAGTTTTTTTCAATTCCCTAGCAAGGTCGAGATACTTATCCTTCTTTTCACACTCTTTCAGTTTAATTCTGTGGCCAGCCGGGACAGCAAAGTCGACAATTTTGCAAGTTCTCTTTTTTTTCTTTTTCTTTTTTTTTTTTTGTTGTTGATTATTATAAGGTCTAGTCTTCTGGCCGAGATTAGGTGATCGTGTGTAAGTCAAAGTCCCAAAGGAGTTTATGCGCGTAATTTTCTAGGACAGCTGTTGGGTTGTGCATATCCCATTTGTTGGTATGGTCAAATTTAAATTTCTAGCCCATTTCCCTGTGAATCACCTTGCCCACCCAGTTGTGTCTAGCCTTGTACTCCTTCTGTGCTAATTTGCTATTATTCACTCATTAGAGTTTTTCACATCAGCGTCAGCTGGTGGTTTTTCACTGGAGATTGAGTGACAGCAAGTCTCCTCAAGTCTCCAGGAGACTCTTCTCAGTATTCTGGCAGTTCTCAATAATGCTATATTTTGGAGGGTCTCCACTCGTCCGCCAACTTCCAACTCCTCCAGTCCCTTTTGTAATCCTTTAGTTACTGTACCAAAAGCACCAATCACAACTGGTATAATTGTCACCTGCATGTTCCACAGATTTTTCAATTCCCTAGCAAGGTCAAAGTACTTATCCTTCTTTTCACATTCTTTCAGTTTTATTCTGTGGTCAGCCGTGACAGCAACGTCGACAATTTTGCAAGTTCTCTTTTTTTTGTTGATTATTATTAGGCCTGGTCTTCTGGACGAGATTAGGTGATCCGTGTGTATGTCAAAGTCCCCTAGGAGTTTATGTGTGTCATATTATTATTATTATTACTACGGTAATAAAAATAACACAACATAACGAGGTGATTGAAAGAAGAAGAAGAAGAAGAAGAAGAAGAAGAAGAAGAAGAAGAAGAAGAAGAAGAAGAAGAAGAAGAAGAAGAACGCATATGCAAGTAAGGAAAAAAATTCTCCAATATGAATCACTGAAATAAAATGAGAACACAGGAAATTGAAACTTTAATTTTTATTCTTTTCTTTTTTTCGTTTCAACTCTTCCATCTCTCTCTCTCTCTCTCTCTCTCTCTCTCTCTCTCTCTCTCTCTCATATTTTTTACTCTCCTTTTTTTTACGCCTGTAAAATTTATCAAGCGTTACAGAAAAACCAAAGCTTGGCTTCGGGACGCGGGAAACTACAAGAATCCACCCAAATATTCACTACTGGTGCGCATGCGCTAATTTTGCATGCAATCGAGTTTAACCAGCAAGGGGCAGACACTCACTTTTAATTATGTGGTGGGTGCAACCGTTTTCAGCATATTTTGAGAAGTTTTTTTTTTCGTCATATGAATTCATAGCATCATTATTTAGTTATCAAAATTTACTCCCTGGCTTTTTATCCGGTTAATTTATAATCATCATCATCATGTCGCGCTGATAGCACGGATATCCCTGACCCTCTCTCGCCACTCCTCCCTATCGTTCATCGCCCTAGGCAGGTCTTCACGACAAAATCCCGTATCCTCACATAGCTGCTGAATGTATGTTCGTGCTGGTCGTCCTGCTTTTGCACGGCCATGTGTGGGGGTCCATACGAGTACATCTCTTATGAGTTCGTTCCTGCTTCTCCGGCAGTGTCCTGCATGTCTGGTTCGTCTAACTTGAATAGATTTCGTGATAGGAGGCAGGTGGCCGTACAGTTGGTGTCTTGTGGGGTGTTGCCGCCAGGACTTGTTCAAGATTGCATGCAGCATTATTGTGTAATTGCCGTCTAGCTTCTTCTCCAGCCGTTTTGTTAGCGTCCATGTAGTGCAGCCATATAGCAGTATCGATGTGACCGCTGCCTGGAAGAAACTGCGTTTCATTTTATCGGTTAGGTCTGATTTCCATATAATAATTTATAATACGTACTCATATTAATATTGTTTTTATAATGAAGTTCCTTTAACGAGACAAATCTTGCCGTAATAAGACGATTGCTTTAATGAAAACAATAATAACCCTTTAATAATAAAACTAATATTACTTTATAACATTGCAATATTTAAATTGACTTAACGAGTAGAGTGTTTACCAATGAACCGGGAGATTGGGGTTCAATTCCAGGTCGAGTCCTACTAAAGACTCGAAAAATGGTAACTGGTGCCGCCTTGCTTAGCACTGAGCATTTTAAGGTAAGTATCAAGGGTAAATTTTGAGCAATCTAGGGAATGGAGTAGCGCCCTCCCCTACATCCCAGTGTAGTAGCTATTGAAAAGAGAGCCGTCGGATCACCCTCTACTAAGGTTGCTAACTTTAGTTACTTTTATTTACAAAGAAACAATATCTTAATAATAAGAATAATTTTTTTTTCATGGAAAAACGTGACTTTCATAGTAAGAATAATATTGCTTTCATAAGTGGAAAAATATTGCCTAAATAAGAATAAGTTGGCAACCGTAGTCGAGGCTGCCCTGAAGGATCCCCTTTCAATAGCTACTACACCGAGTTGCCGGGGTGGGCGCTACTCTTTTCCCTGGATTCTTCCACTTAACCCTTGATACGTACCTTATAATGCTGAATGTTAAGCAAAGAGGTATCAAATACCATTTTTAAAGTCTTTGGAATGACCTGACCAGGGATTGAACTCCAGTCTCCCGGACCATAAGCGAACGCTCTAACCCCTAAGCTAATGAGAATAATATTATTTTAATACGAAGGATAATGATGCCTTAATAAGAAGAAAAAATTGCCTTTAATTCTAAGAATAATATCGTCTTGATAAGAAAAATAATACTGCCATAATAATATGAATAACAAAATGTTAATAATAAGAATATTGCTGTCTTAGAAATAAGAATAATATTGCTTTGATTATAAAAATAGTATTGCCCAAATAATAAGAAAGATATTGCTTTTATAAGAAGTAGAATATTGTCTTAATAATCAAACTAATTGTAACAGCAGCAACTGGGGCCAAAAATCAAAGACACGAGTCTCGAACTGATGAAGATGTATATCTTTATTTGCGCACGCGTTCAGCGTAAAACAAGCATACATTCCCCAACGTGAAAACTGAAACAAAACAAATGCACTTATGAATGTTCAAAAAAAGGAAACACACCACAAAAGTGATGATTTAAATCGAATCCATCAAGAGAATCCACGTGCTTACCTCTTTTTGCCTTGCTAGTGACCCACAAAGAAAAACGTCAGTCTCGCATGCCGGTCAATTTGAAAAAGACCGAATTCGCGCCAGCCGGTGTTCAGGAAGGAACTTCCTCCCGCGCCTTCCACCCGGAGGCGACCGGTGCGGGAGGCAAAGTTCAATCTAAAAAAAAACTATACCGGTTGAAACGCAAACACCTAAATTCACTCTAATATTGCCTAAATGATAAGAATAATATTGCTTTAATAAGAAAATAACTTTGTTTAATCATAAAACTTACACTGCTTTAATAGGAAAACTAATATTGTTTAATATTAATTTTGGTTTGCGAGCAACGACAAAAAAGCTGCCGCCTGTTTCAAGGGATAAACCTTCTATAGCATACTCATATGCAGAAACATATTCAACACAATAAAGACGAGCGGACACAGTTCTTTAGAAAAAATATACCCCTCATTTTACTCGAAAGGGTTACGAAAGGTTTTATGTGTGAGAGGTGAGTTGGAGACTGAACAGAACTGCAACATACTGACCCCCTCCAACTCTTCTGGCTACAGCAGTATTTCTTTCCCGTTCTCCTGGGCTGCTCAACCGGGGGCCTGAGGGCCCAGCCTCTGCTGGGACATGGTTCTCGCTCCAGCACCTTTTCTCCAAGTGGTCTGAACTTCCTGTCGCACCGGGTTATATAATAATTTGAAGCTCACCTACTTCTTGCGAGCGTCACCATTGCACTCAATTCAACTCGTCGACAGTCAAGGTTATCCCCCTGATATCTTCGACCAGATCCACACAGGTGCATTTCTTCTTTGACAGCCTGGCCGGGTCGGAGGTCAATATGTTACACTTCGTTCTTCCAGAAGACAACAGGGTGAAATTATAGGAAAACGAAAAAACTTGATGAATTCTAGAACCTTGAGAATAAAACGACTATGGAACTAAAACTGTTAAACATCATTATTATAATAAATGGGATATCAATCACAGTCGGTGTACCAGGAACAAATCTAAACCGGAGATCCAATGAAGGATTGAGACTATTCAGACGACAGCATAGTTAAGACTGGCCAGAATACTGAGCAGAGTCCTGGAGACTTAAGGAGACTTGCTGTAATTCAAACTCTAGTGGAAGACCATCAGCTAACTTTGGTGGGAAAAAACTTTCAAAAGATTAAAATGATAATAGTATTAATAATAAGGATAATAATAATCAATTGCATAATAAGATTGTTCTTCCTCTTAGAAAGAATTCCTTGGACAGCTCTCATCCGTCCGCACGAGCATAATGTGACACAAGGTCTATTTTTAAAGATTAAATTCTGAGTTTCTGCAAACCGGCTGATCCCCATATCTCAACCTCCTAAACAACTCATGGCCATAAGATTGTATAGTGGTTTCTCTCATCTCCGGCCAGGGGTATTTCACACTTCTTTATAGACAAACAAAACACAACATACACAACTGAGAGGGTGGAAGAAAAGAGAACAGACAAACACGGACTTGGGTTAGCTCCAAGCGCAAGAAGGGAGAAGTTTGTAATAATTTCCTAGACTTCTGTGGGCTAGCGCGAGCGTGTTTTCGAGTGAAATTCCCACAACACCCTAGCAGTCACACACATCCTAGCAGTCATCTACTCTCTCCTGCTGACAGCCTTGTTCTATCCACTTCTCTGTTCTGCCTCCTTCTGTTTTCTTCTGTTCTACTCTGGGACCTTCATTCCCTCGTTCACCTCTTGTAATAGAATGACCGAGGGATTTCGTTTTATGCCTTTGGGTTTAGTTAGGCTGAGAAACTTTCGGCTCAGCACATGTCTTCTTAAAAATAGGATCCTAACTCTAAAAAGAGCCTATGAACAAGCATATACATTCGGGCTTGTTATACTGCTGTACAGTTCTTATTTTCAAGCCGACACTGTGGGTGCCGCTCTAAAGCAACCTGTTTCTACGGCCCCCACTTCTCAATGATAGTCCGATTCATTCTTCTGCCCTGAATGTCCTACATTCAAACACTCGAGAACAATCTGTCACTACTGCATCAACCTGACAGACGTGCTGTTATTGCGTTTTAAGTCTACACTCATGACTTTCCTCACCTGCCAAAGAAACTCGTTGCCACAAGTGTGGAAAAATAGGACACTTTTCCAAAGTATGCCGTTCGTCTAAAAGCTTCTCTCACAAAAAATTCTGACCTGTCAGTTCATTACCGTTTTCTGCAACGTTGGCCGCGTTCCCCGACTGTCTTAAAAAAATAGAATTAACGTAGTCCTTACTAATGCATTGTTAGATACTGGCATTTCAGAAAAGGATATTAGAGGTAGTCTAGTGAACATTCCCAAATGGCATTATATCCCCTCTCCAAGGAAAGTAACAATAGTGACCGCACGAAAACACATCACCTACCGGTTCGGCGTGGAGAGTGTGACAGCTTTCCCTCTGTCGA
>CAUZXS010001247.1:30000-70000 GCA_963585895.1 Sepioteuthis lessoniana | reverse complement strand
ATGTCTTCTCTTGTGGATGCATTTTCTCCTACTCTAATTAGTCTTTGATATTTGAAAGGCAATAAAACTTTTCATTGTTTTACTCTGGGTCGTTCAGAGTGTATGCGTGTGTGTGTGTGCACGCGCGGGTATGTGTGTCTCTGTGTGTGTATAGTTGCAATGCTATAGAGTTTATTGGTCGTTTTCTCTGGATGTTAAAGTAGTTTAGAATTCAACAAACAACACTTTATTTTTGTCTCAGTGTGTGTGTGTGTGTGTGTGTGTGTGTGTGTGTGTGTGTGTGTGTGTGTGTGTGTGTGTGTGTGTGTGTGTGTATCTGTTCGTTCCTATCTATGTGTGTGTATAGTTTATATTTTATACAGTGTAGGCTTGAACTTTTGTAAATAAGATTGTCACGCACAAAATACTGTGAGACCGTCTTTAACTGAATGCTCAACGCGGGCAGCCTTGTGCCTGACTAAAAAAATACTGGTGCAACTCACGGTGAAGTAATATTTATCAAACTCGCCCCATAAATACATGAGGGATTTTTTTTTTGTTTTTTGAATAATGCTTAGCCAGATTATAAGTGCTAAAATAAGTTCGTTTTTAAATTGGGGATCCACAATCGTGGCTTTGTCCCATACAAAGCTGCCCTAAATAAACACAGAAAAATCAACATATTTAATTTCTCTCTCTCTCTCTCTCTCTCTCTCTCTCTAGCTAGCTATCTCTCTTTGTCTCTCTTTGCTTATTATTTCTCTTAACCTCTCGTTTCTCAGTATGGTAAGTCTTCTTATCTCTCTTTCTCCCTCTCAATCTCTCTCATTCTCTTTGTATAATAATCCCCTCTCTCTCTTTGTATGTTAATTCTCTTTATTTTTCTGTCTGTCTATTTGTCACTCTCCCTCTCTCACTGGCAACTTTGCATATCAATTCTCTCTCTCTCTCTCTCTCTCTCTCTCTCTCTCTCTCTCTCTCTCTCTCAGATGCAATGTCAAAAAGATTATGAAGCTGAAAAACGATGGAATAATATCTGAAAAAATAGTAAGGCCTTAACTCGATAGGGTTAAGCATTGCCACTTGCCTAAGTTCATTTGCACCTTAGTTAAGAGTTGTGGAAGTTATTCCTACCACTCTCTCTCTCTCTCTCTCTATATATATATATATATATATATATACGTTTTCTTATGTGCGTATGTGTATCGAATTGTTGCAATGAAGACAACGAGAATTAGGATATTAACGGGTAGACAATTCTTGGTAAATTGTTTTTGTTTTAGGTATGTAAATAGAAATATTTATGCACAACGTATGTAAAGAACATGTAGGCAATATTTTCAAAAAGTATGGAGACTGAAGCAATACTTACTAAAACAGAAATGAATAATGAATGAAACGTTAATGATCTGAAAGGAGTCCTCATGACAGTGAACATAGTGATGAGTTTTCCATTGGTCCACGTATCTGGGAAACGCCATTCCATTTGATACGGTGGGAAGCTCCGCCGCCGACTTTCTTTTAACTTTCTCCACGTTTCTATATTTATTATTCAGAAGAATTTTCGGTTTAGGGAACTAGAAAAAAGTTACATATTGCTAAGGCTGATGAAAATGAAGATTTCTCACTTGGGAAAATTCTGTGATATGTCAAAAACTCCTAATTAAAAAGTATCGAGACTGAATATGAAAAATGATCAAGAATTAATTCTGACTTTCTCTACGAAGTCATATTGACGTCTACACAGTTATCTTACGATATTATCCAAATTCCCTGATTGTTTTCCCCTTTTTGCAATACATAGAACTTTCTTACACATTGATGATAAAATATCCGAAAATTTGATTAACTAAGTTTTTAACAATCAGAATTATTGCTATTCATTGTGATCTCGTTTTCTTTAACTTTTATTAAGAATTCGTTTCAGCTTTTTCTATGTTTTATATTTCTGAAATGACAGTTTATACATTTGTTTTAATGCTGACACATACCCGTCTCTTTTTCTCTCTCTCTCTCTCCCCCACACACACACAGACGCACACACACACACACACACACACACACACACACACACACACACACACACATATATATATATATATATATATATATATATATATACTATTGATATTGTAGAAGTGCACTCACTTAGGACCACATGATTATTTAATTCAATTGTATCTAAACTAAGCTTAGTAAATTACCCCATATACTCACACACACACATACACACACAATTATATATAATAGAATCTGGTATTTTGATTTCAACCCAAAAATCACTTATACGCCTCATATCAATCGACCCTCGTTTTCTGAAACTAACAATTCCCATTTCTCGAAATCACCAATGATCTTTCAAATGCCTGAAGTGATAGAGCTGAATATGATCCAATGAACACTTTACGCAAAACGTTGAAAAGCAATTTTTAGGTGGACGAAAATGTCAAACTTTTCTCCGGGGGTGGATATTTCAAAGAGCCGTTTGCTCCTTTCGATCGCTTATATTTCTTAATTTTATCGATACGATATTTGCTTACGTTTTATATAAATGATTGGCTTTAATTAATGAATTAGATACATTAAGTGATTAACAAAAATTTCTTTTAAAGGGAGAAAAATGGAGATTTCATTAAAACTTTTTTCTGTCGAGATTTTAAAAATATGCTTGCAATATGAGGCTGAGAAATAAAGTGAGTTTCTTTTTTTTTATGAGTGCAATCCATTCATGGCACATTGTAACATTGACTTCCATATATGGTTTGTAGAGTGGGTTGTTGTCGTCGTTGTCGTGGTCGTCGCAGCGATATTTTAATTCATTCAAGAATGATTTTTTTTTCTTTTTTGTTTATTTTGTCATTATTGGAGTAAGTCTTAGGAATTTCAACACGTTAAATACGATAGTTTTTCTATTTCCTCTCTCCCCCTCTACTCTTTATCATTCCCTCTATCTTTTTATTCTAACTTCATATCTATCTATCTATCTATCTATCTATGTTTAATTTCAATATCTTGTTCTTAATTTTATTTTGTCAGGGATTTTTTTGTCTTTCCTTTTTCATTCAGATCAATTTAGATTTCTCTAATAATAATAATGATAATAATAATTATTATTATAATGAGAAGAAGAAGAAGAAGAAGAAGAAGAAGAAGAAGAAGAAGAAGAAGAAGAAGAAGAAGAAGAAAATAATAATTAGGTTAGGTTTCGCTATTTGGTTTTATGGCATATCAACGCTTGATGTTTTTCATGTCAAATCTTGTTTATACATATGATTTTTAAGTTTGTTGGTAACTCTATTTTTTTGATAAGTAAAAGCTCATTTCTTTGCACACAGTTAAATAGTTTCAAACATTGCTATTTAATGTGAATAATTTAATCTAACCTCTCTCGATTGTTTACTTACAGTTCAGTGGTTTCAAGTAAAGGATTAAACAACTCTATTTGATATATAGATAGAACCCTGTCATATACTGCCACTCAGGGTCACTCTGAACCTAAGAGTAATGACAATGATCCTCAAATGACCATAGAAATTAATGATGAATTTATTGAACATTTGCCACAAAAAACATAGTATTCAAAATTTCTTGGATATTGAAATTGAAATGGATCAGTATACAAGAACTAATCATGGTAGTCTAAGAAAAAAGTCTGTGATATTGTGGCAATCACTTTTCCACCCCGAGAAACTGAAAGAGAGTAAAAATCATTCTTTTTCTTTTTTCTTTTCTAAAAGCCTTCTTATAAACATTTCCATCCCCAATGCTTTTGGGGGAGTTCATGCTTGTGGGTCATGTGATACTTTTTTATGGGATAGTTGGAGGTCATGTTACACGTTTTTTGTGGGAGAGTTAGATGTCATGTTACAAATTTTGTGGGATGGTAGGATGTCATGTGAAACTTTGTGGAGGATAAGTGGAGGTCATGTTATACATTTTTGTGGAATAATTGGAGGTCCTGTTACACGTTTTGAGGGATGGTTGGAGGTCATGTTACACTTTTAGAGGGATGGTTGTGGGTCATCTGATACTTTTTGGTTGGGTAGTTGGCGGTCATGTTTCACTTTCTGGCCTAAAAAGAAGAAAAAAGACTCTCTTAATTTACCTAAACAAATTTGTCTTTAGAAAAATTTTAAAAAGTATTTTCTCTAACAAATTTTTCAAACATTGGCTTTAGTAATTGCAAACAGCTGTAGATGTTTCAGCAGACCAAACAGTCTGAAATAGAGAAACTGACTCTTACGATTATATATATATATATATATATATATATATATATATATATATATATATGATTCAAATTTAACACTAAAAGCGTTTTTAATCAGTAAAATATTTATAGTGTTCAATACAAGAAAAAGCAGATCAATTTCACATTATATTTTATGTGTAAAACAACAAAAACTCTCAAGTCAGAGTTTCACGATTTCGATCCTCAGGTAAGCTAGAATTCCATCCGTTTGATCACCTGATGATCAAAATAATAAAACTGTGAGTCGAGAGTTTTTAACCCATTTTACATATAATATGCTCCGTATATATATATATATATATATATATATATATATATATATATATATATAAGAAGTGAATTGGCTACAGGCATAAAATATGTCTACTATTCCATATAATCCCCCAACATTTCAACACAATCGGCACACTATATCGGTCCGTCCAAACATTTCAATTAAAAATGTGGTCTGCTGGATTACCAACACTGTTTATAACGGTGAAGACTTGCAGAGAAGCAACTACACATTTTGGATAAGCAGATAACAAAAGAATGGCTCATAAATTCAGATTCTCACAAGCAACAGTCCAGAGGTTTTAAATTCAGAGTTTTTCTTCTCTCACATTGGTTGCCCGATTACGGTTAGAGAGTCCAGTCTTCCCTATTATTTTACCCTTTGCTCATAGGAGTAAAAAGGGAAATGCAAGTGGCCGTGTTCAAAATTTGAACTTCACTTGTCAAGTTCATTTCCTTACAACAACATATATATATATATATATATATATATGCATGTGTGTGTTTATATATATATATATATATATATATATATATATATATATATGTGTGTGTGTGTGTGTGTGTGTGTGCTCATATATATATATATATGTGTGTGTGTGTGTGTGTGTGTGTGTATGTGTGTGTGTAAGGCTGAATATTTCTTACATTTTTTAATCTTAACTTCCAATGAAGAAGTACCCTGAGCTGAGTATCTTAAAATAATAAATGAATGATATCTCGACAAAGAATTAATGAATCAACGCCAGTTTGAAAATAATTATGAACCTTTTGTCGGCATTTTTTTAGCAAAATGTTTTGAGAAAACCACAGGATTATGCGAGTGGAACGCCATCAATATTCACTAAACCGGGAGCAGTATTTACCTGAAAGTTAAGATTTGAGAACGTGGAGGACATCAAAAGAAATACAACGACGTAGATTCAATTCATATTAAGAAAGGAGTTTTACAGATTCTTCTACTAAAGGAAATCTCGTTGAAATACTAAGGGTTTTTTTCCAAGAAAATCAACGTTTCATTCATTATCCATTTCTTTCTTATATATATATATATATATATATATATATATATATATATATATATATATATATATATATATTCTAGCTCTATTCCTATATCTTCTCTGTGAAATTACAAAAATATTTTCTCCCTATTTCAGGGTGATAAAACTTAAATTCTCTAACTTAATTACATTTCGAATACTGAAGAACTTCAAGCTATGCAATATTTACTATCTATTTATTTATTCCTTTTTTTTACAAAAAATTATTTAGGTTAAGATATAATTTATCACGGACGATGAAATTATGCGAAAACAATTATTTATAAGTTATTTTTATTCTACCAATATACAAAAACCCTGCCTGATTTAGTTTTCAGTTTTCTGTAAACAATTCCCACTTTCCACATAGAACCTCAATGATACTATATGAAAATGAACACTGTATCCTAACCATATAGTTCTTCTTCTTCTTCTTCTTCTTCTTCTTCTTCTTCTTCTTCTTCTTCTTCTTCTTCTTCTTCTTCTTCGTTCAATCTCAGTTGTTAAAAAAATTATGAAAATAAAAGAAAAAATGGATGCGGTGCTTTCTTCTCAACATAAAGTTCTTGCTCAGGTTATCTTCTAAAATAAATTGCCCTCGATTGCTATCAGTTTTTTTTTTTAATGTTTGGTGGCTCGATATCAACACGTATACCTAAGAAAAATAAAAAAAAATATTACCTAAGTAGCAAAAACCAAAAATAACAAAATTATATAGAGAAATAGGAGATTCCATTTTGGTTATTGTAAAATGTTGATTGTAATATTTGACAACCAAGAATAATTAAAACAATCACTTATCAAAAAATGAGATTTAGAGAAAAACATTTGAACAAATAAAATTAAAAACGAATACGAAAAACAATAATTTATTTTAATCACCTGTTTTGCTTTATTTTTTATTAAGAGGTTTCCAAAGTAAAATATGCAACTCTCTAAGTACAACGTGACTATCTTTGTCAATATATATATATAGCGTTCAACTCTAAATATTATCCCTAGCGAAGATAAGTGTTTGTTTAGGTGACCCAGATATATGTGAGACATCGGACAAAGAAAGAAACAAAGACACAAGTTTTATATATAATACTGACTCATTATTTTGCAAATCTCATAGTTTTACGGTCGCTTTAGGATTTACAGTGAGCTTGCTTACTCGTGATCATGTATAAAGTTCAGAAAATTTGACCGTGAAAAACTTTAGTATAGAATCTAGTTTTTATCATCTGTATTAAGTTAGTCTTCTTTGCCAGGTGAATGTCACAAAGGTTGGATTTAATCAACCGCTTCACTACAGGTAGGATGCGACACAACGTCAATTCAAAAGTAAAGTTCAAACGGTTTGAATTCAGAGTTTTCCTTCTCATAGATTGGTAGTCAAAGATCTCAGTTAACGCTATTTGCTCATAGCTGAAAAGATAATAGATTCTTTGCTTTCTCTAGTGCATTAGCACAATGTTAAATGCAGCCAACCTCGTCCAGGATTTGAATTTAGATCGCCGGGTTCATTGCCAACGACGATAACCTTATGCAACGAACATCTTATGAGATGCTTTAGAAGTGCTCTTTAAAATCTGTGATAGCAAAGAACAGTCATTCTTTAGTTTCTCCCACTCAATTCAAATTCACAAAAATTTTAGCGAGAATTTTCCATTGTTTGGTGTACGATTTTTAGCGTCCTAACTCACAAAATATCAGAGAAATCTTAGAAGTGTCTTTGAATTTCATTTATGCAATAAAGATCTGAGCAAATGAAATAAGACGAAGATCTTCGTCTACTGTACCACATAGTTAAGAAGAATTAGTAAAGTTTCAAAACTTTCAAAAATGTATTTCTCATAAACGTATGGAAATAATCCTGAGTATTTGTTTAATAGTTTTAAGATTGATTTTTAAGAAGTTATGAGGTTTAAAATTTCAGTTGAATTGAGAGCTCTCTATTGTAAAAAAAAAGACCTCTATACCATATCAAAACTAGTGGGATTATGTTCATACGATTGAGGAAATTCGAATCCTCAAACTGATATATTTCATTTACTTCATCACTGTTATTATCATAAACATCTTTTTCAATAACGCCGTCTTGCAGAGTGTATTCCTTTCTGAACAAAAATAGGGTGTTCGGAGTATGCCACTAAAATAAGATGTTCTGAGTATGCCATTAAAAGAGGGCGTTCTGAGTATGTCACTAAAACAGGTTGATCTGAGTATGTCACTAAAAGAGTGTTTTCTGGGTATGCCACTAAAAGAGGGTGTTCTGAGTATGCCACTGAAAGAGTATGTTCTGGATATGTCACTAAAAGAGGGTTTTCTGAGTATGTCACTAAAAGAAAGTGTTCTGAGTATGCCACTGAAAGAGTGTTTTCTGGGTATGCCACTAAAAGAGTGTGTTCTGAGTATGCCACTAAAAGAGGGTGTTCTGAGTACTAAAAGAGGGTTTTCTGGGTATGTCACTAAAAGAGGGTGTTCTGAGTATGTCACTAAAAGAGGGCTTTCTGGGTATGTCACTAAAAGAGTGTGTTCTGAGTATGTCACTAAAAGAGTGTGTTCTGAGTATGTCACTAAAAGAGGGTTTTCTGAGTATGTCACTAAAAGAGAGTGTTCTGAGTATGCCACTGAAAGAGTGTTTTCTGGGTATGCCACTAAAAGAGGGTGTTCTGAGTATGCCACTAAAAGAGGGTGTTCTGAGTATGCCACTGAAAGAGTGTTTTCTGGGTATGCCACTAAAAGAGGGTGTTCTGAGTATGTCACTAAAAGAGGGATTTCTGAGTATGCCACTAAAAGAGAGTGTTCTGAGTATGTCACTAAAAAAGTATATTCTGAGTATGTCACTAAAAAAATATATTTTGGGAATACCACTAAACTTATTCTGATGATGAGCCTCCAGTTATGGAGACCTATGGCGAGTGAAGTATTTCGTAAAAATGCAAAATCGAATATTGAAAATATAGTTAAAGTGATTGTTTGGTTTGAATGATATTGAAACAATTTTTTTCTGCAAAAAGCTGTGAAAGCAACAAAAAGCAACAAGAAACGGAGTAAAGTTTTTATTCTTTTTGTGTAATTAACCAAAATCCTAAATTTAATTAATCCAAGCATTGTTGAAATATTTTTTAAAAACTATATTCTATTTGTTTCACTGCTCGTAAAGAAAAGATAACATTTATTACCAGGAAAAACCTAACTCTAAATTATTTAGTCAATCTTATAATTTTTTTTATACCCAGTGATTGTTCTCACAGCTTACAAAGAGATCTCCAAACTATAAACTCTCAACTAAGTTTTAATCCACAAGGTCACTGTCTCGTGGGACAATTCAGCGGCCATTTTTAAGAGCCTTAATCCTACTGTCACTTCGTCTGACACTTCAACAAGAAAATAAAGATTGAAATAAAAATGAATGAACAAAATAAAAAAATAAATAAATAAAAAGATCCATGCTCTGGTTAAAGAGTCAGTCAAAATGACATTAGGTTTAAGGCTCTTAAAGATGGCCTCTGAATTGTCTCACAGAACAATGACCTATATAGATAGATATAAAGATTATATATTCTCGGTCATCAGTTTTAACACACAAACACACTAGTTACAGAACTGTATTGTTCTATATACGTCACGAATTATTGTTAAGAAAATAATGTTCTCTGTAAATAAAAGTGTTAAGCGATGTAAAACATATGGTTGCTGGGTTTTAAAGACATTCTTTTTCTCTGGTATTTCTGATAATAATTAACACATTGAGGTCGTTAGTTGGTAGGTATGTTGCATAGCTAACTAAGTCCAGTTTTGAAGAAGTCCCCAGTAGAGAAAGCTGGTAGGTTTTGTTTTTATTTTATCTATGTGGGTCAGTGATTCGTAAGCTTGTTTTTTTTTTCTTTTTTAATCAAGTGGTTCAGAATTAGAAAAAAAGATAACAAAGAAGAAACACCGAGAAAAGATAACATAACAGTATAGACAACAAATGCCTTAAACGATGACATTTAATAAATAAGAAATGAAAATAACATTCGTGCAACAACGAAGTCGAATTCATAAAAAATTGGCACGTACGTACAAAAAGTTGTAGAAAAGGAAAACTTGATAATGTGACGGTGAGCCACTGCACTGCTGTGCATCAGCTCGCTCAATGCATTATGTGACCCCACGATGTGTTTATTGCATTGTGTCACAAAAGACAAATAAAAAAATTTAAAAAATCGAACTCAAAGTTTGAAGGACTTGGTTCGCTCACAGATGTTAGATTGTGTGTAACTTCGGACCTTCTTTTGGCTTTGCTTCCTTGCCTCATTCCACCGGTACGAATTCTACCTTGCCAGTTTCTATCAGATTACCTCAGCTCTTATGGCGCCAGCAGACACTGAATGCATCTCTGACTTCGGTCGTTTTCTCGGACCAGCTCTCTTTGCATCTCTAAATACTCTTGTATATATGCAGGGGTGAATATTTCTTGCTTCCGGGCCTTGGAACACCCATAGACGGGACATGAAAAGATATTGCTAGACTGTATGTCTCCAGGTTACCCTAAAAAATGTGATAATAAAATTGAAGTCTTTTGAGTCACGGCTCTGCTTTATCTGACCATATTTACTTAGACTGGGAGAAGTAGATGTGTGGTCCATGCACGAAATACAATAACACACACACTCAACACACCCACGTAGATATGTCCAGGCCCATATATAGATACACACACACACACACACACACACACACACATATATATATATATATATATATATACGTATATACTTATACATACATATACACATACCTATGGTCAACTTACAGGCATACACATGTTCACACGCGCAAATATATACATAAATGTACTCACACCTACTCATACAGGGGCCCGACAATATTTTTCGGACACTTTGAAAAAAATACTTCAAGGTGGTCCCTAGCGCCAAAATCTTTTGAGATTGTAAGTACGTAGTTGAGGAGTGAAAATCCACTACTTGTGAAATCATTTTTTTTAGTTTGGCTTCGATAATTTTAGTTTTTTGTGATTTTTGCGAAAACTTGCGCGACACTATTTTTCGGACATGACAAAAAATCCTATTTTATTAAGAGCTATATTCATGTATATGTTGCTGTATGCAAATTGTCTGCTTGTACACTGTTCTGGGGCACTGGCACCCCTACTACTATGTTAACATAGGACAATCTAACAGCATAAATAGTCCGGACATTTCTTGGCAAAACAATTAAGTTTAATGAGGTAAAATGCATTCAAAAGAAGTTGTTTGTTTGGCACGGAAGAAGCGGGATGGCCTCAGCATCAGAAGGATCGCCATGGATTTGGAGCTGTCGAAATCAACGGTCGAATACATGCTGAAGACAAACTCCGAGCGGAAAAAGAAGAGAGGGCGGAAAAGATCAATTGGCAAGAGGACTGAAAGGAGAATGAAGAGGACTGTGACACGGCTTTTGACATCTGGAGAAAAAGTTACAGCAAGAAAAGTGAAGGAGAAATGTGAATTGGATGTAAACGTCCGAACAGTACAAAGAACACTGCATAGGATTGGTTTGAAGTATGCAAAGGCTAAGAAAAAAATTACACTAACAAAGAAACACAAAGGAGCAAGACTGGAGTGTGCTAAAAGGTGGTTAACAAAGCATGTTGACTTTAAGAAGGTTATATTTACTGATGAGAAGCATTTCAAGTTTGATGGGCCCGATGGATGGTGTACTTGGTCGAGAAGGGGTGAGCCTGTTGTACTGAACAAACGACAGATGGGAGGAGGAGTTATGGTTTGGGGTATGATCTTTGCTAATGGAAATATATGGTTGGAGTGGCTGAAAGGACGACAGAACAGCGAAAGCTACAAACAGTTGCTGGACAAGAAATCCCTACCAAGGATAAGAAGAGAGATGAGGAGTGATTTCGTTCTACAGCAAGACAATTGCAGCATCCATGTGTCAAAACTCATGAAAGAATGGATGGCTAAAGTGAATATGACTACTTTGGAATGGCCTGCAAGAAGCCCAGATCTAAATTTAATAGAAAATGTTTGGGAAATGCTTGCGCAACTTGTCTATGATGGACCTGAAATAACGAAAGAGGCTCAACTATGGGAACGAATACTAGGAGCCAAAAAACAACTAATAGAAACACGTAGAGATGTTATTGTGCATATGTTTGGTCATTATAAAGAGAGATTGATAAAAGTTATTGAGAAGGTGATATTACAGACTATTAACAGTTTTTCAACGATGTCCGAAAAATAATGTCGCGTGTGTTTTGTAAAAGATGATGAAAATTAAATATTTTTCCTTACATAATCGATTTTATTCCATTTTTATTACAGGTATTGTCTTTATATGTTTATGATGTTCTATTGATGGAATTTCGCCACTCTATGGTACTCGGAAAGTCGAATACTAAAGTGTCCGAAAAATATTGTCGGGCCCCTGTATGTCTACCATGATAAGCATATACACATACATATGCACACACATATTTCTAATTCTATATACTAGTACACCAAAATTCCATAGTGTCACACTAATAAGAAACATGTTATGTGGTCTCATTCGGTAAATATCATGAGTGAAAGGAATATCAACTATTGAAATGACCATTTTTTTCGTGCTGTAACGATAAATGGGTGTCAGTTTCTGTCTCATAAAATTATTTCTTTTGGGCCATATCTGGGTGAGGTATTTACCTCCTTTGTAACAGCTTCTGCTTTTTTATCGTAGACGCTTGTTGTCTCAAAGGTCAAGCGAGTTAAACATAAGACGTTCCGCCAGACTGGCATATTTAATGTTCTTTCTATTTTTGTTTTTTAACCGACTGCGTGAGATGTTCTGACCGAAGGGAGCTGGTAAATGGTAACACATGTCGCTGCAGTACAAACGCTTACCTTGGCCTAAACGGAGAGATGGTGTTTCAATTCGGACGTTTTTCCCCTCGACAATGGTTTGTAGAATCGGCTTGATAATAGCTGAAATACATGCTGTCGGTAGGGCTGCCTTAAGACAAGAATGTATCTGCATGAGTACTTAATCCTGACGTCATTACTAATACAGAGATTAATGGCAATGTTTTAGGTCCTATTTACCAACCCCTCCGCTCGGGCAGGATATGACACAAGGTCAATTTTTAAGCGGAGTTTAACAGGTTTCAATTCAGAATTTTCCTTCTCCTAGACTAGTTGCCTAACCAAGGCTGAAGAACCTAGTCTATCCTACTATTTACCCATAGCTGGAGGGAGAATAATTGGATTCATATCTTTATCAAGGGTATTAGTGCTATGTGAAATGCAATCAGTCTCGTCCAGGATTTGAACTCGTGTCGTCGTGTTCATTTCCTACGACGATAACAATTACACCACGGTTTTAGGTGATGCTATCCTAGTGGCCTCCAACAGATTCGGTTGGGGAGAGCTTCAGCAAGGTGACAATACACTTGGGACTGGGAGTAGCCAGGAGTCTAAGTTTATCTATTAACCAGCTTCCAATGAAAGGGCGCTTAGCGTTACAGTTATCGTTGAGTTAGGGCAAATGCCCGTAGGAAAGGAATGAACCCTTTTGTTCTCCTTCCAATACATGGATAAATAGTTGGGAAGATTGGGTTCTTAAGCCTTGGTAAGGCAACCAGTCTAAAAAAAGAAAAACTCTGATTTAAACCCAACTTCACTTTTCATCAAAATTAATTTGTGTTGCATCTTTTCATGTCGGAGGGGTTGGGTAAAAATATACCTTCTTCCACTAAGTTGGTAATCTTGGCCTGGTGCTGAAGTTCATCTCAGGATTTAACCAGTTTTCATCTGTTGATATATAAATTCGTTACGAGCTTTTTACACTTCGACGACTGCATCAAATGCAATTCAACAATTCAGAAAAGTTTCTTTTTAATTAATGTCGATCTGCTAATGTTTGCTATATCAAACGAAAAGTAAGCCAGTTAATGAACATAATTGCTTTGATAGAGCCGAGACTGCAATAAGGAATGAGCAATGTGGCTTAATTCCATCTTTTTCGTAACCATGAGGTAATGCGGATGTTTACAGCTTTTGCACGAAAGTGAATCAAAACGTAATTTCTGTTGCGTTGCTGGGCCTTTCGGAAAATTCCCAGTGACAAAAACGAGATGAAAAGATGACAACGAGTTCATTAATAGGCATAAATCGGCCTCTATTTGAACTCTCTCCCATCACCAAAAGTATTGGCAAAAGTCTTATGAGTGGCTTCCTGCAATGGTTAGCAGAAAAGTGAAGTTAGTTTGCAACTGTTACCTTTGAAATAGTCTAGTTACATATGTTTAGGTTTACTCAAGAGAAGTTGAACATCGCCAAGTGACCCTTTTTATCGAATAGATACTATGGAGAATCAAAACCATGGAAATAGTCATCAACCTTAAGTTTTTAACGGCCAGATAGAAAGAGAGAAGGAGCCAGGAGCGAAGATATGAACAGATTTTATATATATATATATATATATATATATATATATATATATATATAGAGAGAGAGAGAGAGAGAGAGAGAGAGAGAGAGAGAGAGAGTAAGAATGATTAGAGGGTAATATTTCAAGGGTAGTAGAAAATACTACTCATAAATATTTGAACAAGCAGAACACATGGCAGCCTTTTTAATCTCTTTGATCGATTTTGAATAAGTTTTTCGAAAAATAAAAACAAAATTTGCTTTTTCATTGATTTAACTCTATTAAAAAAAGGAAGTAATTTCAAGAATTTTAACATTCAAAATTCTGAAACATCACAAAATTTATGCCTTGATTTATTAATTGTGGAAATTGATTTTTCTTGCGTTGTAAACCTGTTTTTTTTTAACTCTTAAAATCATATAATTGAAAGTAAATTGTCTGTTTGTTCAAAAACATATGAGAAATACTCTCTCTCTCTCTCTCTCTCTCTATATATATATATATATATATATATGTGTGTGTGTGTGTGTGTGTGTGTGTGTGTGTGTGTGTGTGTGTGTGTGTGTGTGTGTGTGTGATTAAGAGTGAGAGCGAGAGAGAAAAAGAAAGAGAAAGAGCTCTTGCATGAAATAAAAGGCTGATGGAATCATGCAAAGAATATTAGGTACGTAAAGATAGGATAAGGCCAATTACCCGCCTCGTTCACAAACCTTGG
Organism: Sepioteuthis lessoniana; assembly: GCA_963585895.1. NCBI lineage: Eukaryota > Metazoa > Mollusca > Cephalopoda > Myopsida > Loliginidae > Sepioteuthis > Sepioteuthis lessoniana. The sequence continues at coordinate 55,344 of CAUZXS010001247.1, read as the reverse complement.
AGATGACACTTACAGTATACCGAAAAAGACCTGATGCGATGAGATAAAAAAGGTAAGTAGAGAAAAGATATATATATATAGAGAGAGAAACAGAGAGAGAGAGAGAGAGAGAGAGAGAGAGAGAGAGAGAGAGAGAGAGAACAAAGAGAAAGAGAGAGAGAGAGATGCATTTCATTTGCACACGTTTTGGCCTAAAAATCGTAGCTAACCAAATAAAGTATGGACCTTTCATGACCTAAGCGTTAGGACAATTCTTGTTTTGCAGGCTTTGCGTGCATACTATATATATATATATATGTATATATATATATATATATATATATATATATAAGTTAGTGTGTGTGAGTTGTGTGTGTGTGTTGTGTATGAGTGTGTGTGTGTGTGTGTGTGCTTATAATTCATTTCAATCTTATTTCTGTCTTTGTGTCTGTCAGTCTGTCTGTCTAACCCCACTTTCTGTAAACTTTCTAATACATGAAGGTACTTCTTATAATGACATCCCGCTAAGCAAAATTTTCAGTAAAAATACTGTAAAAGTTAGTTACTCCTGCACAAATAATATTTATAAAATCATACATTACCATAATAGAAAACTATTCGATAAATCACACATTAGATAATAAGAGGACACAGAAATTAGTCTGTAATTGTAAGAAAAAAAGAAGAATGCTCTATGGATGGAAGATGTAATTCCGAGAACGTAGTATACCAAGCGAGCATTTTCCCAATGAAAAATCAAAGTGATGAGACATTGTACATTGGCACTTCAGCGGGTAACTGGAAACAAATATTCCTCTACTAATTCGCTACTTAGGAATGAAATTGCCCTATCGAAGTATTTTTTTTGGGGGGGGTAAAAAGAACGAGAACTAACCCCTCTAAGAAAGTGGAAAATCATTTGAAAATTTTCAACGGTATATTGTAGATGTAACCTATGCTTGGCGAAGAAAATTACCAAATTAAATTACAAAGACACTAGACGGCTATTAAATAAACGAAACGAATATTCGAATTCCGACACAAAATTAGGTTTAAATTAACAAGATAGAAGTGATAATATGAATAAATACGATAGGAATATGGTGACTATGATGTATAAATTAGGTGAGTATATGCCCTAATACCTATTTCAAAACTGGTCGCAATAAAACAAATATATAACAACATAGTGATATGAATAACAATGAGAATAGTAAATGTTGAAATTAAATGGGCGAGATAGCTTGGCGGCATTTCATTTAAAGTAATAAAGAGACCTGAAATTGTGAATTATTAAGAGAATAACAATAGGATTTAATAGTTGTCGAGGGCTATATATATATATATTCTTTTTTTTTTTTTTGTTTGATTTTTTAAAAAATAACTATAAATAACCTCGAGTGAGAGAGAGAGAGAGAGAGAGAGAGAGAGAGAGAGAGAGAAAATGCTAAGTAATACCCTGAGTAGCCTCTTAGAAGGGAGAATATTCTAGAATCAGAAATCAGTAATTCTTGAAACATCCCCAAAAGTGATAAATAAAATATAAACAAAGGAATAGACTGAAAATTCCCGAAGAAAATTCGGTCAAATAGAAAATGAAGTTTGTGGACAAAACTTTTTAAAAGTAGGAGAAAAATTAAATATGACACCAAGATTCAATCTAAGACATTGGAACAGAGACTAGATTTTATTGGGATCACTTTGGAGTCACACCTTTTGTTATAGGCAGTGGTGTAGCCGTTCTATATTTTTTTATCAGTTTATTTTCTAATTTTTTATTTTTAATGGTTTTATTATTTATCATCCATTTTCTTTTATTGGATTTTTCTTTTTGTTTCTATGTAACAATTTTTGTTGATTTCTCCATGTGATTTGTATAGCCATCAAAAAAGGCGGGACGAGAAAATAATAGAGCTCGTCGAAATGAATTTATAATTTATAATAACAGTTAAGTTTTCTTTCATTAACATTACATGTATACATGTATTCATGGTATGATAGTCGTCATCGTTGGAAATGGACCCGCGATCTGAGTTCAAATCTTGGACGGGGCTGTTTTTATTTCAATAAGCACTAATACACTTGAGAAAAGTATGCATCCAGCTATGAGTAAATAGTAGGGCAGATTGGACTCTTTAACCATGATAACCTAGTTTAGGGACAGAAAAAATCTGAATTCAAACCTGTTAAACTTAGCTTCCCAATTGACCTTGTATCATGTCCTGCTCCTGCAGAGGCTTTGAGAAAAAAAAAAAATATATATATACGTATGCACACCTATATAGTTTATATCAACTAACTTAGTTAAGCAGATGATTTTTTGTAAATATACAAAGTTTAAGCCATTTCTATTAACAAGCCTGTGAATCATTCTGCTATGAACTTTGACTGAAGATGGCGATGTGATGACCCAAATCCCTGCTAACCTACTATTATGTGAACTTCTTTTAAAAAGGGGTTGTTTTTTTTTTAGCGATATTCAATAATTAGCCTTCTAGTAACCATAACTAATACCAAGGATCAACAATTGTGTCTTATTGATCAGATATCAGAAAAAATATACTCTTAAATAAAAAATTGATTTCAGCTGATTTTAACTTTTACAAACATATTAATCAACTAATCATAAAATTACTTAAATCAAATATGATTAATAGTGATTCAGACAAAAAATAATTTAGATAATACTAAAAAGATTTATTCAAGAACGTTTTATTATATAAAAAAGATTTCACGCACATTATTTGGCTTCATTTCATGAAATATGGAGAAAAATTGTTTTCTTCCACATGGCACCCGGTAACATTACATTTTCTGACTATTTTGATATAAGTCAAGTATTGCAATAGAACTAACACACACACACACACACACACACACACACACACACACACACACACACATATATATATATATATATATATATATATATATATATATATATGAATTACTGGCTGATTTAAAGCTGCACAAACTTCCTATATCCGAACCCTGGAAGATTCTTAAATCCAATTCCCTGAAAGATTTAAAAAAGAAAAACCAACTTTACATCTGTATGATCCTAGGAAAATACTAAAAAGTTCAGACATGATAATGTAACATATTTTAGGTTTCGAATCGGAATTTTCAGGTTTTAATAAGCTGAATTACATGTTAGAAAAAGTCAAAATCTGTTCTCAAACTCGATTAACCTTATGAGGGAAAAGTTTTTTTTACATTTAACTCGTGATATCAACTCCTAATTAATTTAATGATTCATTTTGCTTATTTATTTACATACGCTGCGAAGACTACGTCAATGAATTTTTAAAATTCATCAATAATTCCCCAGGGAAATGAATATTTATTCATGTATTTACTGTTAATTATTTATGGAGAAAGTCGAGATGAATGAAGACTTATGCTTAACTGTGGAATAGAAACTAAACAGGAAAATGAAATATTACAATTCTTTTAAGTTTCATTTTGTAGTAACTTAGTAATATGAAAAAAATGGTTGATTTTTTTCTCATAGTATTTTTTTACTTTCTTTGTTTAGTGTGGTACAAAGTGAAACAAAAAAAATTAAATAAAAAATTTGAGAGAATTTTGTTTTGTTCTATGGTCTTCAGAATTGTTAAAAAAACATTGCTACCTTTTTAATTTATAAAAAATATTTTAAAAGCAATTTTGTTTTATTTTTATTGTTTTTCCGTATTTTATTTCCTTTTTATTTTTACACTGGCAACATTGAGTATTTATTTTTTTATTTAATGAATGATTGATGTTTTTAAATAATTAAACGAAAATTTTAATATTTATTTTATTTAATGATAATATAACAAAAATTCCTAATAAGTCTTCAATAGATTTTGCGATTACATATTAAGTCAATGTATTTTCTAAGTAAAAAAAAGAAAAGACGTTAGAAAAAGCAAAACATTTCAAAACAAAATCACAAATCTTAGATTAAAAAGAACTTATCATCAAAATCTGTGCCTTTATCATCAAAATCTGTGCCTTTATCATCAAAATCTGTGCCTTTATCATCAAAATCTGTGCCTTTATCATCAAAATCTGTGCCTTTATCGTCAAAATCTGTGCCTTTATCATCAAAATCTGTGCCTTTATCATCAAAATCTGTGCCTTTATCATCAAAATCTGTGCCTTTATCGTCAAAATCTGTGCCTTTATCATCAAAATCTGTGCCTTTATCATCAAAATCTGTGCCTTTATCATCAAAATCTGTGCCTTTATCATCAAAATCTGTGCCTTTATCATCAAAATCTGTGCCTTTTTATCAAGAACAAAGATAAAAGAATTATACAAGGTTAAATTAATGCGACAAAATTCTTTACAAAATTCTGAACATTTTTCATAAATTTACCAAATTGAAAGTTTCTTTCAATAGACATAAACTGATGTACATTGCAATAAAACGAAAAAAGTAAACATACTTACTTCAATATCTTCTATAAACTTAAAACAATCCAATATTAAGTCTAAAATGGAAAACTATAATTTTACGTTAAATAAAAACTTAAAGAATTAAGATTTTCAAAATAAATACACTGAATCAAGTCTGCCTGACATTATGATATAATAATGGGTGTTGAAACATAGTATATGCTATGTTTAAACCCTAGTCATAAGCAATTTTCGGTCTTTTTTCTTACTGTCCCAAAATTATTTCGCTACTCTTTGACTACGTCGATTAACTAAAGTCATTTCCTCTTCTATCAATTTGGGGGGAGGGCTTTACATAACTCCGGATGATTTGCTCATCAAATGTTTTTGATGATTTATCTCTTAAACTCCAAACAACGTTAATTAATTAACAGTCCTCTTTTTGTATTTTGCTCTATGGCTAAATTCTCTTATCCGTTTATTGTGGTAATAAATACATTTTTCCAGCGATGCCATATAGTTTTTTTAAAAATCTTCACTGTTTCATGCTTGATATTCTGACGTCAGTGCAGAAAGTATTAAATTCTTAATTGTGTTAAATTTTCTAATTCAAATTTCATGTTGTTCAGAAAAATTCGTGAGTTATCAGAGGTTAGGAATTAAAGAAAGGAAAATTTATAACTAAAACCAAAATTAAAGTAAGAAAAAGTTTATTTCAAAAACAAAATAAAACTAAAAATGCGACTGCCCAATATTTTGTGATGGTAGGAAGGTTAGTTGGTTGGTTGGTTGGTTGGTTTTGCTCTTTTGGGGTTATTTTATGTCGGAGCCTTTTTTTTTTTTTTTTTTTGCAAGCAGTTATATGATTCCCAGTAATTTATGATAATAATCATTTGTAAACAATTGTAACTTCTGAATAAAAATAATTTACTTGCAGAACTATAGATTCAAGTATTCCTATTTAATAGTTATAGTCTTAAAACAGATTCATTTGATAGATTGATAGATACAAATATTACCATTCCGGGTCAGAGTGGAATCGGGAGTGATGGTTGCGAAGGAGTGACTCCATATTTCGCAGAGTTTCAGAAGACGGCCCTCACCACCGGATCCAGTTGTCTTACTCCGGACATCAAGAGAGAGAGAGAGAGAGAGAGAGAGAGAGAGAGAGAATACCAACAGCTACGCTAAACTTAAATTCGATGGGAGATGATTTGGTTTGGTATCTTTATTTAATGGCATATTAACCTTCCTAGGTTATTTAACACCAAAGCTATACTTGTGGAAGGACTGTAGTTTTGCTATTTAACTGGGTGGGGGATAAAGTAGGTCATGCCTTTCCTAAGGATATCAACCTAAAAGTGAACGTAATATAACGACTGGAGTTCGAACTCACTAACTGGCAGTCTATCACATTAGCCACTGCATCCCAGGGGGAATTCCCGTCAGGAAGAAGAACCATGGTCTCTTTCTGAACGCCGAAAAGAACAAACAACCCCATAAGAAGTTTTAGATTACTTACCAAAGATTTACAAATAATGAATATATCGCTGCTTAGCAGAAACTGAAAGCTGACATAATAAGAGATGATATGGTATAAGCCCTTTTGATGACACTGGAAATATTTCTTCATAAAACAAAGCAACACACAACAATAACAGAAAGGAAGCCAACGGCATCTTCCACAAATTTACGGTGTCCAGAGTCAACATTGAACATCAACTGGACGATTTTCATTAGCTTCACAGATGGAAATAAATGAGAAGACAGATGTCTAAAAAGTTGACGTCTCTTCAAAAGTCGATTGAAAGAAATAAAATTTTCTATAAATGCGGACTTAATATTAACATCACGAGGGAAATTCATGGAGACACTTAGTCGTTGCTACTAAGATGATCGGTCACGATGAAGAGGCCTATAGTTGGCTGTTTTAACTACCAAATGATCTGAATTTGGTTTGAGAAATACGACGACTTTACAGGAAAGTAAGGCCGGTGAATATAAGACATATGGTGAATTTCAACAAAATTGAACGTTGCCTTGCAACAATCATTGAACAACTGAAACGAAGCAATTGAAATCGGTTAAGAACGTCGATTTCCCACCTTCAATTACCTTATCTAGATGTAAACAAATGTGTAAAGTTTCTGATAAAAAGCCGTCTGTGAATTAAGCATGCAAATTATAAAAAGAAAAAAAATTGCTTGTATTGCGATACAATATTGGGATGTCCTCGGTTAGTGACAAAGATTATTTCTAACTTGAACCCTTGCCTGATCAGATACAAAGTGTATTGTGCACACACACACACACACACACACACATATATATATATATATATATGTATAAAGGAATTTTACCAAAATACCCAAGCATATTGTTTGTTGATAGCATATGGATAAGGAAGAATATATATATATATATATATATAAGGAAGAATATATATATATATATATATATATATATATATATATATATATATATATATATATATTGTAAATACAACCGCCTAGACCCAATTCCTTCTCCATAGTCTGGAACGGGCAACAGGTGGCATAGGCCTCCATGTCAACGCTGACAAAACAGAGTTCAGGAACTTTAATCAAAGAGACGACATCTCCACACTGAATGGTAGATCTCTGAAATTTGTGAACAAGTTCACCTATCTCGGAAGCAGCGTCTTATCTACCGAAAATGATATCAACACGTGAGTAGCGAAGGCTTGGAGAGCATCGATAGACTATCGGTTATATGGAAGTCAGACTTATCAGATAAAATAAAGCGCAGTTTTTCCAAGCAGTGATCGTGTCAATATTGCTGTATGGACGCACCGCATGGGCGTTGACCAAGCGTATGGAGAAAAAGATTGACAGCAATTGCACAAGACGAGCAAGACATGCGGGACACACTTGGAGAAGTAAGCGCGAACTCATAAGCAATGTACTCCTGTGGACCCTTCTCACGGACAAGCAAAAGTAGGTCAACCAGCAAGAACTTATCTACGACAGCTCTGTACTGATACAGGATGTAGTATGGAAGACGGCACGTCATGAAGATTATATATATATATATATATATATATATATATTTGAGTAAGGTATGATATATTTTTCTTTATACGACATATATATATATAAATATATAAAGAGAGAGAGAGAGAGAGAGAGAGAGAGAGAGAGAGAGAGAGAGAGAGAGAGAGAGAGAGAGTCAATATAACACAGAAATGAAATCCACATACTGCGGATAAATTTTCATATTTTCAAGATCATCAGGCAATACAATATTCTCAAGAATTGCGAGTTAAGTTTACTGTTCTATAACATTTAAGTTTACTGTTCTATAAAATTTTGGGGTTTTCTTAAAATAAAACTGATTCTTTTTTATATTCCATGCTTTCCATGTACCAATTTCGGATTTGTAGCATGTAGCATTACTAAATAATAAACGTGAAACTAGTAGACATTTATTTTGAATTGTTCTAAACATGTTTCAACTTTAAGATCATTGTCACAACAAAATTTTTGTGAAGAAGATTTTTTAAAGTTTTTAAAAGAATTGCCACAAAAGAAGCAGCGAAAATTATTTGATTTGGTTGCTTTGTTTAATGGCATATCAACCTTCGTGGATAATTCAATGCCAAAGCTATCTCGGTAGAACTGTAAATAACCCAAAGCGAAGAGGATGTGGTGGTTCATAACTTTCCCAAGGGTATTTGCCCGAAAGTGAACATAATAGCATGGCTGGATTTTAACTCTCTTACTTCCATGTGGCCCTCCAGCTCGTTAACCATTTTGCCATGGGAACAACCAGCGAGAAAGAACTAGTTACGTAGCATTTCCATATAGATTCATATATTATATATATATACCATAGATTTCCTTAAGATTTTGTTCTCATGTTAATTACTAACCAAATAAAACACTGTGTATATGTTACCAGCACTACTATGCTACGGTTTCATCATCAAGATGATCCATTGGTTCAATAGTCCACAAATACGTACCTCGAGGAATGTGCAGCGTGGATTCACTTCCCGGATAAATGTCGTTTGAGGGGCTCAGATAATAAACTGAACTAATCAACCCAGATGAAACAACTAAACCAATACTCTTATCAAGACACTAGAAATTGTGTTCTTCATTTCAGGACCCGAGGGATAATATTTCATGAGGACAATTTCATGGACCACCATCTTCTTAAAGTCAACTTTTACAGCCATTTCATGAAATTTATTACACCAAGAACCTTGATGTTATTCAACTGCTTTATTGTGAAATATGCTAACGCCCAATATTCTGGCTGTTCAGACTGTTATAAAAATATCGTATTTCCACTGTTAATTTGTTTTTAAAGCTTTGTCAATGTTTTAATATTTGTTGATTAAAGTCATTTGTCCCGTACTCTTTGAATATCTATATCTATATATCTATATCTACATACATCTATCTATATATATATATATATATATATATATATATATATATTAGGATATAAGTTAGGATAGCGTAGACACAAAATCTCTGTTACAAAGCGCCTGTTGATTCTGTGATTCGGGTATCTTGACTTGAATCTAAATCAACCTTATCACAGACATTGAGCCCTCTTTAATGATAAATATAACAAACTCCATAATATATATATATATATATATATATATATATATATATATATATATATATATATATATATATAAGTTTGGATAGTGACAAGATATAGTCAATATTGTTTGGAAACAGTCAGTTTCTCGTCTATCAATAAAAATTAAATGAAATCAAGTAATAGAAATGTTTTATTATTATTCTAGTCAACTTGCCTTGTTTATACACAACAGTTACCGCATGTGTATATAAACGATTAATTATTATTGTTTAAACATTTTTCACCTAATATTTTTATCATATTAATAGTCATTATAAAATCAAAGGAAAATTACATTATGTATTTGAGGTGTGTTCACACACACTCACACACATACATCCACACTCACGCACACGCACTTATGCATACACACAAATATATAATAATGTAAGCTTTTACTATATATATATATATATATATATATATTACTGTTTAACCACATTCACTCGTTTAAAAACTAAAAAGCAGGAAAAACCGGTTTTGTAAAAACTAAAAAAATGACCTCAATACCCAGAAGGTAGAGCGAATATAACAATATTAAATCAATTTTTTTTAAAAAATCACACATAAAAAATGTGAATTAATGTTTCTACACTCTATATAGGTGGGCAATTGATGTGAAGGCGTTAATCTAAAAATTAAAAAAAAATAGTACCGTCACTTGCGTTGTTCTGCTAAGGATCATATAAATGGTCAAGCCCAAAAGTGCCAACCCTAAAATGCTGCCGTACTTCAACTGCATGCAATGAACTCTGTGCACACAACAGACTTTTGTCGTTTGGGAACTGTAATTGTTGTTTCGTATGATGGCTGAAAAATCGACTATTGTGAAAATGACGGTATGAAATTAGATATTTGGTTAAATAATTCTTGATGATCAAATTCTTTAATCTTTTGAGAATTAACTATACATATTTTCTCTCTCCCCCTCTCTCTTCATCTATCTATCTATCTATCTATCTATCTATATATATATATATATATATATATATATGTTCGTGCTTATGTCTTCATGATTCTGTGCCTATTTGCGTGTGCATGCATAACTATATGTATCTAATTACCTGTATATGTGTTTCTGTGTATGTGTGTTTGTATGTATGTGTGCATTATATGTAGCCATATGTCTGTTTTTATATGAATGTGTATGTATGTGTGAATGCCTGTATGTATGTGTATACATATGTGATTGTGAGGGTGATAAAAAAGGATGAATTGATAAGAGATAAGAAAATATCGTAGCAGAAGGCGAAACTATCACTAGCTTCGTTGTGGGGCAGTGGTTAAACCTGAATAAAAGTCAATTACTACCGCAGTGAGTTTACTGGGTGTCTGAAACTTTTGACCTTGTGCCTGACTTACTCACAAATAGTTATTATTTTTTCAAGGTATTTTATATGCCTATTCACGCGCTCATCTCCCTCTTTCTTTTTATCTCTTTCTTTGTGATGATCTCTTTCTCTCTTTCTCTCTCTCTCTCTCTATATATATATATATATGTATATATATCGTTACAAATTATAAGGAAGATAGTAACTGGTGGTACTGGAGAGAGATTGGTAGGCCATTTGAGGCGAAAGTTAAAGACAATGTGTAGTTTGGATAAGTGCAGACACACAGACAGATCGACAGACCGACCGACAGACGCACAGACCGACCGACACACTCGTGATTCGGTGGTTAATATATGCAAACGGCCTCGACAAAAACGTGGACGCGTGATAAAGGTTGGGGGTGCAGTGATAAAAGGGAGTGGTTGGGGATTTGGGTGGCGTGGGCGTGAAGGGTGTGGTCGACCGTCGTTGTGAGGTAACACTGGGTGATGTGTGTGGACGTGGCTGTGAGAGTGGCGAGAGAGAGATACCGGTTATGCTGAGGCGGTGTTGGCGATGGTAGTGGTGATGGGAGTGAAGTGGGTGGTAGCCTGGAGATGCGGGGGCGTTTGTCACGGGATATCGAACTGGCAGGAAGGTGGTGAAGGTGGCGCTAAAGAAGGCTAGGGTGGGTTGCCGTCGGTAAGCGATCGGTGGCCGCACGCGCATCCGCACCGTGGTGCGTTCGCACACCCCCACTAATTCGGATGCACTTAGATGCACACTTGCATTTTTGACGCATGTAAATACTTTCAGAAATTTTACACTGATCTCTCTCTCTCTCTCTCTCTCTCTCTCTCTCTCTGTATTTTTTCAACACACAGACACACACATAGATACACACACATGTTTATGGACACACACATTATTGTAAAAGGAGAAATACATTTATTATTTTAAATGTATATATGCACACATGCGCGTACACACGCACACAGACGTATCCATGAATATTTGTAGGTACAGCATTTAATTTTCAACACAACATCCTTCATCAAAGATTTTCTCTATTAAAAGCATCAATTATTGAAATGTCTCGAACTTTATACAGTGAAATTTTCGAATAAAAATTCAAGCGATTGGCATCTTGATCAAAGGAAACATATTATGTGTGTGTGTGTGTGTGTGTGTGTGTGTGTTAAAGCATCAAGATACATATGACGATATAATCACGAATGTATGTATATATACAATTGTGCAAGTATATTTACTCTCTCTCTCTCTCTCTCCCACACACACACACTCACACACACACACACACACACACACACACACACACACACACACACACACACGCACGTGCATGCGCAAATATGAGTGCGCGTCCAACATAACTCAATTCATACATATTCTACATATCTATCCCCACCACACACATTTAAGTAATTTAAGTATATATATATATATATATATATATATATATATATATATATATATATATATATTCAGAATATATTAATATACATTAAGGCAAAATTCATGATAAAATATTACAGCATAAATTTAAAGCGTTGACGGTTCAAATTTATGTCTATATTTATTAATACGCTTCAATCCATCCGTAGGTGAGTGTGTGTATAAATAATATATCGGTCTTAAAGTTTTAAGAATATAGATAGATAGAAAGAAAGAAAGAAAGAAAGAAAGAAAGAAAGAAGGGGGGGATAAAGAGAGGGAGAGTGTTTCTTGTGTTACCACAATCATCAGACGGGATTTCCCCGTTTGATGATTGTGGTAACAGATGATATAGATAAAACAGATGAAACTCAGAAATGGAACGAATAACGCCAGATCAAGATTTTATATTTTAGGTTTTAAACCTGATCTGATGCAACACCTTTTTAAACTATTTGTCTTTATCATTAATTATTATGCTTACACACACACGCGCGCACGCGCGCAAACACACACACACACACGTACACATTCATATGCCCGCGCGCAAACACACACACACACACACACACACACACATTTAATAGCTATACTTATTTATGTGTTCGCGTGTTTGTATGTTTACAGAGTGACTACTAGAATATATATATATATATATGTATGTGTGACGAGATAGATAGATAGACAGGCAGATAGATAGATAGATAGATACGCTCCCTTGGCTCCTTGTGAGAATACAAACAGCTGAAATGTAAAACGTGGCAAAGTTTAGTAATTAATTGAATCCTCCCAAATTCTAAGAAATCTCGTCCAAAGATTTCTACCTACTTTCAGCGTTGCATTGCGTGATTCCCATTTTAGGTTACCAAGTGATTCTTACTCAAATAACTTTCGAGTTTCTCAAGCATTTTTCTTATGCTAATCTTAACTTTTCAGTTTAACTTTTAATACTGAAGAGAAAAATCTTAGCTTGAATATGAAAAATTAACTGAGTTGAACCGAATTTGGGACTAATATCTATATTCGTGTAGAAGTCGATGCTTTAAAACCAAAGCGTTGGACTTAAGGTTCCAAAAATACATAAATTCAATGATATTTATATTTGTGCATATGAAGAAAGGTTATGAAAAATTCACACGTTTTGATAATTTTTTAAAAATATCAAAATTCATTTTTTCATGGAATAATTTGTATATATAAAAGGCGACGTGTATGCGAAGTAAACCATTTTAAAATCACTGTAAGGATAATCCGAAGCCGAACAATTTTTTGACACCAATGACACCAGCATAGGAAAAATAAGGTCTACAAACGATTGTCTTCAGGTTACCCTAATCGTGATTTTAACTAGGACGATATATTTTGCAAAAATAAATATTGAATAGGAATATTTTGGGATCAAAATCAATATATAAGACATCGAGATATTTTTGTGACTGTATTCGGAAATGCGATTTTTATCTCATAAAAATCATTGCATAATTTGCTGTCGAAGCAGAGAAATACAGGGGTGAGTCAAAAGTTTTGCAATATTTTGGTAGTACGTGAAGCACTTCGGCCGCTCCGAATGCTTTTACCGAGGTCGTAAAGGTGAGAAACCACTCTGGATTGTGAGATGCTGAGCTCGCCTGATACTCTCCGAGAGCTAGTCACCGGATTTGCCTCAATGGTTTGGAGTGCAGCCTCATTTAGGCCCTGGTGACCTTGCCTGATCGTCGAGTTTTTTGCAAATCGAGCGAAATTTCTTAAATCGTCCACTACTTTCGCTTATTATGAGATTGATCGTTTTATCTCAATCATACATAACCTACATCTACTATTTTGTTGTGACTCGTCTCTTTTTGTTTTGACATAATCCTCGTGGCGTCGTTCGATAAGACTTCCCTTTCTCAGTCATGCCCTAGTTTACTCGTGTGAGATTTTTATTATTATTATTATTATTATTATTATTATTATTATTATTATTTACTTGAAAGCAAATTGTTACTAGCAAAAAAAAGGACCGTCTTTGGCATGAGGTAAACCAACAAGAGTTGACATATCGTGATACCAAGCAGGCAGACAACCATGACAACACACTTTCAGAGAATTTATCGGTTCCTGCAATCAAGAGTTTTCATATATTTTTTCTCAATAATATGTGTAGATTATAAGCTGAGATTATAAGCTGAGATTATAAGCTGAGATTATAATGCTTTCAAGTTGATGCTTAATAACGGCGAATACATTTTGGTTCAACGTAACATTTCTGAAACTAAAACATTTAAAACAGCAAATTATCTAAGCATAAAAAATGGAATCACATTTTTAAACATTACTGCCTGTGCTAATCACGTTATAGTTTTCAAAAAAAGGGACGCTATTTGAACGGTTATGCGATGTTTCTTTATATATATATATATATATATATATATATATATATATATATATATATATATATTGTTTTTCCCCTGTTATTTTAATAAAACATCTATTGTTGTTCAAGCAACACTTTTCACTATCTTAACTTCCTGATTAAGGGTTATTAAAACTGAAGCGTTTTATTGATTAATTGATATGATAAATTCATCAATTTTGGATGATATTTTTTTCTGTTTTCTTTATATTGTCGGATTTATTTCCATTATTTACGTCCGTATATACATATATACATGTGTGTGTGTGTGTGTGTGTGTGTGTGTGTGTGTGTGTGTGTGTGTGTGTGTGTGTGTGTGTGTTAAGAATTTGAAAAAGCTTCAGAAACCGTGTACTAAATGTGTTGGACTGCAGGACTGTGGAATAATGTTTACATTTAATGGCTGCTGGTCATTTCCTTCTTGGTCGGGTTAAGAACTTTTCTGCACTTTCTCGTATGACGCGAATAAAAAAAAACAACTTTTCTGCTGAGTGAAAATTTAATGAATTTGTGAAATAAAAAAGTCTTTCAGTAAGTCGTGTCTTGATCTTTACCCCATAATACCTTCTAAATAGTAAATAAACATTTAAAAAAAAACGAAATGTTAATTTGGGTTTGAACAAGTTATGTTGAATTTATTCAGCATTCGCGCTAACTCAGCGATTTAACCAACACTGATTTTCAAAGACACTTTCTCGACAACCATGATAGTTTCTAGCCGGCACAGTGTCTCTAAATGACGAATGGCGTTATTTTTGATGTCCAAACTATTTAGATAAAAAAAAAAAACGGTTGTCGAGAACTTCACTTCTTTTTTCTTGTACAGTTGCAAGTGTTTTCCTGCGAACACACGAAATTCGACCTTCTTATGAAATGACCTTCACTGACTGTAATTTCTGGACTAAATCATACAAAAGTTATCATTTCAGGTGCTTTTTGAACCTTCAATTCATAAGACTTCTTCTGTAAAAAAAAATAAATAACAAAAAAAAAAACCTACCTGAATAAAAGTTTCAATAGTTTTCCGAAATGCTGTAAAGAGAAAAAGAAGTTATCATTGATTCATACGAGAATCTTTTTTCTAGGGAAGTTTTGTAGATCATAACCCAAATGATGATCTTATCTATTTGCCGTTGAAAATGCTATGTAATATAGCGAAACAAGTTCGGTAAAAAAATAAACACCTTTTACCAAAAAATTTTCCACTTTGTCATTAATACTACACAACATACTGTGAGAAATGTATATTTCTAATATCATACAGAAATATATATATACATATATATATATAGAGAGAGAGAGAGAAAGAAAGTGAGAGAGAAAAAGAGAGAGAATATGCTAACTGCATGCTTGGCAGAGTCATAAGGTCTCTACGAAAACCTATATCCTAAGTATAACAATAAACTGCACCTAAGGAGTATAGAGTCATCCATTCACTGACATTACTCCCAGGTCCACTCTGACTCGAAGTGGTAGTATCTGTAAGGGTTTCAACGAGAGGTCAAATTATTTGCATGAGGTAGGAATATTTGAAACCATATAACTGTGTGCAAATTATTTGTATTAAGAATAATTACTTAAGCCGTAATTGCTTACTAAGGACTATTATTAGAAGATACATGAAACCATATAATTGCTTACTAATTATTGGTATTAGATAGGAATACTTGAAACTTTATAAGTCAGGTCATTCTACGTTGAATATTCCGGACATCATTTCACTTCTACTTTATTTTTACAACGAAATGAAACAAAATATAATCAGAGGGTTCACTAGGGTAACTAATACTGATATGAAAGATAGTGTATCTTTTAGCAATTAATAAAAAAAAAACAAAAAAAAACTAAGCCATAGAAAATATTCTACAAAACTTTAAACCAAATCTTACGCTTTCAACTAAAATAATATATACGACTGCTACATTAACAGGCCTCGTTGTCATAAAACATAAACAGAAAAGTTTTAACCCAAATGAAAAATAAAGATACAAAAAGAAATTAAAGAATATAGAAGAGAAATCTCCATAAATGGTGTAATGAGTGAAAGTATTAAAATGAAAATTAGGTGAAAAAGAGAAATTAAAAGAAAACAAGAAATAACATCAATTGATAAGATCATGAAATTCAAAGAAAAGCTCAAGCAAAAAAAATCCAACTAAAGGTTCAGCAAATCTGAAGATACGAAAAACGAATAAAATTCTTTAGACACAACAAAATGTTTCAAGACGACCCAAAAAGTTTTTTTGAGAAATAGGAAAAGAGACAATAAATGTGAGGGAAACACCTACGATAGAAGAGTTAAAAACATTTTAGTGTAATAAAAAAACCTAAGAAATTATATTATAAAAATAGCAAGGTAGACTGAAAATGTGAAAGACACTTATAAAATTAAAAAAACAAACAAACGTAGGAGCAAGCTACTAAGGATTGAATGCTATAGTTAGTAAACATACACAGGAGAAGCCAAAGAAAAAATAGGCAATAAATAAAGTAATAAATCTGCTAAACAACTCGACCAAAAGAAATCGTCATGAAAGATAAAACGAAAATCATAAAGAAGGAAGCAAAAGTCAAAAGACTTAATCAATTGAAAGCAGCAGGGAACAAAACCCTTTCATGGACTAGTATCACTTAAAATTTTTCAAAAACGGATCAAACACAAAATGTAGACAATTCAAACAAATAACTGAATTGCCTACTTAATTTCCGGTTGCCCAATCCAAATACCAATAGATTTGATTTGGTTTGGTTTTATGGAATATTAACCATTGCAGGTTAATTCCGAATCCTCTTCATAAATATATTATAAACATGTTTTGTTGATAAATTTTTTAAACGAGTATTCCTATGTGTCACTAACAATTTAATTAAAAACCAGTTATTTGTTTACACACAGTTGAATGATTAAACAGTTCTATTTCAAACAATTCAACTTAGTATGTTATTCGTTTGCACACAGTGTCAAAGAGTTCTATTTGACCTATAGATAGGACCCTATCAGGTGCTACTAGTCCAGGCCAAAGTAGACCTGGGATCGATGGCAATGAAGGGGTACTCCGCATTCCCAACGCGCACCATTAGTGTCATAAACAGGACACTCGTGGGTGGGTGGGGGTCTCTTATCCCTCTGAAGAAATGCAGTCGGTGTATCCTACAGCCATAACTGACTGAGCTAAGCAATAGAATCTTATGAAAGGCATAATAGGACATTATATTCATTGGAAAATCAATCCATTCGGGTGAGGCAGTAGAATACACTAACTATATCTCTGCTGCACAGGGGTAAGACCCTCACCAACAAATATCATGGATATGACACTAATAGTGAATCTCCAGTCCTGAAACCAAAGAATCTCGAGTACCCCTTCATTACCATAACTCATTGGCCTACTCTGACTGGGAGTGGTAGCATCCGTTAGGGTTCCGTCTATGGTTCAGATTGAAATATTTAATTATTTACAATAATTGAAAAAAAATAACGGTGTGTAATGAAATGATTAATATTAAACTGAATTATTAATATTTGACAGCTCAATGTCATTTTTAACTGTGTGCAAATAGAACTATTAGTATGAGAAAGCAATACTTGAAACTGTTTAACTGTCTGTAAACTATAATTAACACTATTTCATTTAACTGGAAACACTGATACAAACAATAAGAATATACAGCCAGGATATAGGAATGGAATTTGGCACAGAAAAATGTGCTATGCTAATAAGGAAAAAAAAAAAAGACAAATAACGAAAGGAATAGAACTACTAAATCAAAAAAGAATCAGAACGCTTGGAGAAAAGGAAAATTACTCATACCTGGGAATTTGGAAGCGGATGCCATCAAACAAGTGGAGATAAAAGTAAAAGTAAACAAAGATTCTTCTGTTGAACGAGAAATTTCTCTAAACCAATATCTACGGCCGGAACTTCATCTAGGGAATAAACACCTGAACAGTGACCTTTATAAGATACTCAGGGCCATTGTTAAAATAGACATGAAAAGAACTCAAAGTAATGGATCAGAGGACAAGAAAGATGATTACGTGGCACAAGGCTTTGCATCCGAGTGATGACATAGACAGACTACATGAGTTATAAAAAGAAGGAATAGGACTTGCCATCATTGAAGATAGCGTGGATGGATCAATAAAAGGATTCAAAGACTGCATCAAAAAGAGTGAAGAAAGACTAATTACAGGGGCCAGTAAGTAAAGTAAAGTTAGCGACCATAGTCGAGGGTGACCCGAAGGCTCCCTTTTCGATAGCTACTACACCAAGGTGTAGGGGAGGGCGCTACTCCATTCCCAGGATTGCTCCACTTTACCCTTGAACCGTACCTTATAATGCTGAGTGTTAAGCAAGGTGGTATCAAGTACCATTTTTAAAGTCTTTGGTATGACTCGACCTGGGATTGAACCCAGGTCTCCCGGGCCATTGGCGAACACTCTAACCGCTGGGAACAGCACTGAAAATTTAAGGATAAACAGTACAACAATAACAAGGAATCAGAAATAGGAAGAAAAACAACTCTAATGATATTTCAAGTGACAAACTGGCGAAATCTTACAGATGAAGACCCGGACTTGGCAACGAAAAGGAAACCTTAAGAGAGAAACTGAATTTCTTCAAATAGGAACATAAAACAACGCCATAAAGACTAATTATATTAAAGTGAAAATCGATAAGACCTAATAGAATAGCAACAGTAGATTATAAGGTGATAAAGTTGAAGCCTTCAATAATATAATGAGTGAATGTAGAAAACGAACGTCAAAATAATCTAAGACAAGACACGACTGCGTGGGGAATGTGATCCCCTGGGAGTTTTGCAAGAAATTGAAATTTGACAATACTACCAAATGGTATATACACTAACAAGAATCTGTCCTTGAGAATAAGACAGATAAAATTTTCTGAGATTTTGGGATACGAACAGATCACCCAATCTCGGTCAGAAGACAAGACCTAGTGATAATTAACAGAAAAGAAAAAGGGAGAGAACATGCTGTAAATTGCTGAGTACCTCTGAGCGAAAATCAAAGAAAGCGAAAAGAGAGACGAGTACTTAGACCATGTCAAAGAACTAAGAAAGTTGTACAACATGCGAGTGACGATAACAAAAATTGTAATTGGAGCGCTTGGAACGCTCCCCAAAGGCTTGCAAGAATATAAGATGGGAGGACGAATAGAGAAAATCCAAGTTACAGCATTTTTGAGGTCGAGCAGAATACTGAGAAGAGTTCTGGTGACCTGAAGAGATTTACTGTCATTCAGACAACAGCGAAAGACTGTCGCCGTGCGTTGTGGGAAAAATTTGTAATAATAATAATAATAATAATAATTATAATAATAATAAGTGACCATTCAAACAAGTGGCATATGGACTACCCGGAATCCGTCTGGAGAATGGGCTGCACAAAATTATCTGGGATTTTGATATACAAACGGATTACATAATCTCGGCCAGACAACCTGACCAAGTGATAGCCAATAAAAAAAAATAGTCGAATAGTAAATTTTGCTGTTCCGTAGACCAATGAGTAAAATTTTAAAAACGCCAAAAGAAAAATACCTTACGAGAGAACTGAAAAAACAAACAAACTGTAGATCATGAAGGTGACAGTGATACCAATTGTAATTTGTGCACTTGGAACAATCCCTGAAGAGACTGGAAAACTTGGAAATAAGAGAACAAGTAGAGACGATCTCGACTCCAGCATTGTTAAGATCAGCCAAAATACTGAGAAGAGTCCTGGAGACTTTAAGAGACTTGCTGTCTCTCAAATTCCAGGGGAAAGCCACCAGTTAACGCTGGTTTGAAAAACTGTGTGAATAAAAGAGTAATATCAATTGCGTATATGCATCAATACAAAGACTGACGGGGTATATTAAATGAAAACAGCTAGTCTTGGCAATATAAGAATAGAGAAAGAAACAACAAAAACTAAGATTAGAAACTAGAAGATAATAAGTCTATGGACATTTCAAGCGATAAAATTGTGAAAATGCATATGGACAAAGTTTTGAAACGGAAACCTCAAAAGCGAAACTGAATCTTTTCTCCTAGCTGCACAAAACAACATCATAAGAACGAATTATATCAAAGGAAAAATTGATTATATTCAACAGAATTGTATGTGTAGGTTATGTGAAGAAAGAAATGAAACGGTTAACCACATATTAAGTGAATATATCAAACTAGCACAAAAGAAATACGACACACGACTGGGTGGGAAAGGTGCAAGAGATTAAACTTTAACATTATTACTAAATGGTATATGCACAAACTGTCCAAGAGAATGAAACGCAAAAAAAGTTTTTGCTGGAATCTTGAGAGTCACTCAAATCACCGAATGCCGGCCAGAAGACCAGATTTAGCATTAAATTACCAAAATAACAACTTGCCGTTTCGTTGATTTTGCCGTCGCGGCAGACCACAGTGAATTTTTTTTTTTAAATCGAGGATATTGATAAATACTTGATCCTTGCCGAAGAACTAAAAAAAGCTGTGTAACATAAGAGGGGGTTGCGGTGATACTAATTTGTAGTTGATGCGTTTGGAACAATCCTAAAAAGATTGGGGAAAAAACAAACTGGAAGAATGGAAAATCAGAGGAAGAATCAAGACCTTCCTGACTGCAGCAAAGTTAAGATCGAGAAGAATACTCAGAAGAGTTCAGGAGAATTGACACTTTCCGTCACTTAGATTCCTGTGAAAGTCCAACAGCTAACGTTGATGTGAAAAAATTACAAGGAGTAAAATAATAATAATAATAATAGAACTTGCAAAATTGTCGACTTTGCTGTCCCGGCTGGCCACAGAATAAAACTGAAAGAATGTGAAAAGAAGAATAAGTATTTGGACCTTGTATGGGAATTGAAAGAACTATGGAACATGAAGGTCACAATTATACCAATCGTGATTGGTGCTTTTGGTACAGTCACCAAAGAACTACTAAAAGGAGGTATGATGATGAGTGGAGACCATCCAAACTACATTATTGAAAACGGCCAGAATACCGAGAAGAGTCCTAGAGACTTGAGGAGACTTGCTATCACAAAAACTCCAGTAAAAGACCATCAGCTAAAACTGATGGGAAAAACTCTCAAGGAGTAGATAATAATAATAATAATAATAATAATAATAATGTGAGTAGTAAAACATGAGAAGAGACATTTCTATCAATAATTTTGGGGGGACGAATACTAATGACAGTTAAGAAAAAAACAAACAATATCTTTTTTGCTTGCAAACTAGATCAAGCAGTTATCTAATAAGCTTTATGATTAGAAGTGGCACAAGGCCGGATAATTTGAGCGCCCAATGTGATTCGAACTAACTCTAGAAGGTTTGTTAGTCTATCTTGCTAACCATTACACCACCAGAGGTGCCTGCAAACTAGATTACCAGAAGCAGTTATATCAAAGGTATAAATAAAACTAAAACACATAAAAACAAATACTGTCTTCATAAATAAAAAAGATACAGCAAGCCATATGAAAAATGAATGTAAAATCGAAATGACTGAGTAAGGATCATAGATTGTCTGGGAATAGTTCAAGTGATTTTGCTTCGGTAAGGGTACACACGAGAGACTCTCAAAGAATAGGATATTTTTGTATTTTATGATCGACTAGAACATCCATGTAGGAAACCAAGATCTCATAGCTGGGACCAAGGGTTAGTGAAATGGATAAATTGTGGATACTACAGTAACAACAAACCACAGAGTGAAGACAAATAAAAGATGAATGAAAAATACCATGAACCTGCATCCTATGACCACTGAATCAAACATTCTTGGCTGTTGCCTTATATATTTTGATCACAGAAAAGTCAATAATTAAGAGTACAATTATTCTGCCAACCGTTCAGCTCCGATTCATCATCTTTGAAATAAATATTGTTTTTCCTCTTATGATTTTGTCAAAGATGATGAAGAAAAAATACAAGAGCCGAATAAGGACAGATTTACGATCTGGTTTTTCTCAGATGCTTCTGTGATCAAAGTGTTTAAGGCGACATTAGTTAAAGAAGGGATTTTAAAATATGATTTCTGAGTTCAGTACTCAAGGGAAGCTATTTCTTTTTTCATCGATTTGTGCACTTAGCTCTTTTAGTTGAACAATGCATACTTCCAGAGTGATATGATAAAAAATAACAATATGATAGAAACAAACTAGTAATAACAAAATGGTAATAATAAAGAGTGTACTGACCCAGAATATTGACATAAAAAATGACAGAGCCCTGTAGGGAGGTAATTAGAACAGGCCGACAATATCCTTTACGAAGGATGCTAGATAAGTTATTCAACTGCATCCGGTGGTGAGGCTCTTGTTCTGAAACTTTTGAAGGTATGGAGTCATGCCTTCATTGTAATTATCATCAAGTCCAATCTGACCCGCAGCCAATTTGACTCTTTTGTGGATCAAATAGATTTATTTGACAAAAAATTTGTATCAGATAGGAATAAATAAAATTCAAACGAAAGCTAAATGGCAATAATACAAAGATGCTGCGTCCTGTTTTGAACAAATTCTACAAAACAGCAGTTGTACGGCCATTTACCTCCAATCACACAAGCCATCCAAGTGAAGCAAACAAGACATGTTAAGTACTGTTGATGAAGTAAGAACGAACTCGATGGATTCCTATAGACAAGCCAGTGTTTACTGAACGGCATAAACTTACATTCATCAGATCTGTGCGGACACTGAGTGCCATCAAAAGGACTTACTAAAAGCGATGATGAATGCAGTCGGATAGCGAATGAGAGAGAATCAAAGGGAATCCGTGCTGCCAGTACGCTTTAATGATGCTGATGATAATGATAAGAATACTTGATGTTATATAACTGTAAGCAAATTATTTCTATTTCGAATATTTTATTGAAACAATAATTGTTTACTCAGGATTATTATTATTATTATTATTATTATTATTATTATTGTTTGTTACTTCATTCCATAAAACTGCATACAAATTATTGGTGTTAGATAGGAATACTTGATACCATATAACTGCTAACAAACTATAATAATAAAATAAAAATGAATTACTGGAAAAAAAAAGATTGCCAAGAGACGTTGAAAATATAAATAGTTATGGTTGTACTCAAATATTTACAAATGAACCAAATTTAAGCATTAAATAAACCATACAGAGTTGATATACCGTTAAACAAATAAAACAAAACAAATAAACCCTAAAAAGTAATAATTAGATGAAGTCAAACTAGTAGTAAAATAATGGTAAGAATAAAGGATTTTGATTTTTTACAAAAACAAAAGCAAATTATTTGAATAAAAACTAATAATCAGTTATAATAGTGTTCGGCATCGAATAACAATTTTCTTTTCCTTTGAGCTCAAAATAAGTTTAGTAAATATAAAAAAAAGTGTACGTTGGTTATTCAGTCAATGTGAAATGTTCATATTTGTCTTTATGAATACCATGACTGAGTATTATTATGACAACGTGTAACATTTATTTTTATCTCTTGAATTATTTACTAAGTTTAATTTAGTCAAAAACCAGCAGAATTAGTTCTCGCGTGAAAATCGAAGCGATTTCATTAGTCCTGGATTGAAAGTCTATAACTCGCTAATGATTTCGTATTAGACAAACATAAGTTTACATAAATATCAGATCTGTATGGGGACTGTATATATTTTGTAGTGTGCAAATCCTCTTTTAACCTTATGCCAAAATAAACAAAGGCTGGCATCTATTTGCTCAAATGGGAAACAGGGTTGATTTTCTCACAGGCCCTCTTGAGGCTGTAACTTAAAGACATCTCGGTGACTTGCAGCTCTTTTAAGTGCAATGGGAACGTGTTTTCCTGAACTTGGAATCTATTGGGACTAAGAAAGGGAAAATTATTCAAGATACAGAATTAAAGTGTAATTGAGTAAACAATTAGAAGTGTCCGGTGAAGGGTTAGTATTCTGTAGAGTGCAATAGTTTTCTTTTAGTTTATTGCCAATTAAACTAATCTCAATAAACATCAGAAATGTACGGTAACAAGTTTATGTTCGATATCTTGCAACTGATTTTTATTTTTGAGTCAGACTAAACAAAGTTGATCAATTTATCAGAAGTGTACAATGAATGGTTGGTGTTCCATGACATACGACAGTTCTTTTTTGACTTTATGCGTGATTAAGTAAAGTTGAAGAAATAACGAAAGTATCCGATAACCGGTTTCCTTTCGGTAACATACGACACCTTTTTTTTTTTTTTTTTTTATCTCAGTGTTAGACTAAGTGAAGTATTTTAAATATCAGAACGGTACGGAGACAGGCTCGTGTTCGGCAACAGGTAAAAGTAATCTTCTACAAGTCAAGGTGGTTAAAATTAAAATCAATCGGTTACAGTTGCTAAGATTATTTTTGACTATGGCGACACTAACATAATTTGGTCCTGAACCAACAACCCTCTGGTGGAATTGCTAGGTGTTCGAATTCAGGTGAAACTCAAGAATGCTGATTTTCAAAGCAGACAGGCCATATTCACTAGAAAAATATAGCAGCTCAATCTTCCTACATACCATTTCAATTCAGTCGATCATTAGTTTAGAATAATTTCGATTTTGTTTTTGTCACTGAGATAGTTTAATGTTCCAGTCCTCCAAAAAGCTATGATTTTGAGGGCTGATTTTAGCTATAAACATGTTTTCTCTTCTTGGAAGATTTGCGCAATACAATCTTCTTAATCATATTTTGCTTTGTGCTTGACTAAGATAAGTAAATAGCAATAACAAAATGTCAAGTATCTTTTCATCCAATATGTAGCGTATTTGACAGCAGTGCGACAAAACTGGACGATTAAGATTATGTTGTACCAAACTTTAAAGCTGAAAGAGGGTGCCTTGAAAATCGACATACAAACACTGATACTTCAGTTACAACGCAAAACACTTAATCTTTTTTTTTTCTTCCAGTTTCTACAACTAAGGTCCTGCAATTCCAATGGTAAGGCAATTCCAATGGTACAGAATATTTCAAATCTACCCCCATAAGTTTAAGAATTTATTTATTGAATTCTTTGATTCGGTTTCGAACTGCGATTTTATCCGTAATTTAGTGGTTCATAAATTGACTCATAAAAGCGAATATGTAAAAACCTAAATGTGATTTGAAACTTAACTGAAAAATTCTAAATTCATCTACTTTCAAT
>CAUZXS010001247.1:5000-25000 GCA_963585895.1 Sepioteuthis lessoniana | reverse complement strand
AAAGGTCAAATTAAAGTAAATGAAGTATAGCAAGATTTGTTCCGCCAAGCAGAGCTAAAGTGTCTTAAAAATTAGTCCGATATTTTGGTTTTTACAAGGAATCAAATACTGACCAATTGCATTGGTGGAAACTGGTCAAATACCTTTGCCTTCCAATATGTCACTTTGTAATCAACAACTAAGGTCTTTCAAGGTTCTATAATGCTGTGCATATGATATCTTTTAATGATCTTTGCTCTCCAGAAAGTTTTCAAATGTTTAGTGGACAGATCGTCTCCAACAAAGCCTCAATCTTAATACTACTGATGATCATTATTATTTCAGCTGACAATCATTTCAAACCTTAAAACTCTAAAACTATTTTAGTGCTGCACGGTGGGTTTCATTTTCTTTCACTTCTTGAATTTTGCGAGCAGCTTTAGTAGCTTTGAAGCCAGGTTTAAATAATGCTTTAGAATTGCTGAAATCTCAGTACCTGTATCTGCAATCTCAAACAAAAGAAACAAAACAGAAAAATAATAATGATAGATAGATAGATTGATAGAAGAGTTTCTGAAGCAAAGAACTGATTGCACGATCCACGCATACACTTCAACAAATTTAATTTTTAAATCGATTTGCAAAAAAACACATGGAATGTTTCATAACTGATGCGTTTTATGGCTCTTTTTGGTCAAGCCGAGTACATTACCGCATTCAATCTCTCTCTCTCTCTATGTATATATATATATTTGTGTGTGTGTGTGTGTGTGTGTGTGTGTGTGTGTGTGTGTGTGTGTGTGTGATGAGTATTTTTCCTTACAGAGACCTTTACTCCAAACGCATGTTAAGATCCTCTATGCCATCACTGCCATACTCACCGATATACATAGAATTTACTTGATGATATAGACCATTGGACCGAATACACTAGAGATTTGTTGAGAGTGGTGAAAGCTTGTGATGAATTAAACCAAAATTTTCAATGAACAAACAACAGAAGAAACGTGCACCAACATGCAACCGATTCTCCCTCACAACTCTCCTCTGGTTTCGAATTCAGATCTTTTTTTTTTTCTTTCTCTGAGATCTGTTGCCTTATCTCGACAAGAGAGCCCAATCTGGCTTACTTGTTTACTGATAACTATTCCTGATATCTTTACCTATACTTGTCCGGCACCATTTTAGAATGATAATATGATTCACGTATAAATCGGCACTTCTGCCAAAGATCTGTAAATAGAATCTGCAAATCTGGAAATCTCAAATTAATCATTTTTGGATTATACAAAAAATATAAAAATTAAAATATTTATCATTTTGCAGCGCATAAAACGTAAAACTTACTCAAATAAACTCAAAATAAAAATATTTACAAATATCTACATGGTTAATGTTTTTTTTAGTTTTATCACCAGTAGTGAATTACAGGGAACAAGGTTTTGTTTCTTGGCGGGGAAATATACACTACATTCCCACCCTAGAAGAAATCACGAGCCAGACACGCCGGACACTGCTGGAGAAGCAAGGACGAGCTCGTAAGTGACGTACTCCTATGGACCCCCACATATGGCCAAGCAAAAGTAGGACGACCAGCCCGAACTTACATACAGCAGCTATGTGAAGACACAGGATGTAACCCAGAAGACCTGCCCGAGGCGATGAACGATAGGGAAAAGTGGCGAGAGATGGTCAAGGATATCCGTGCTGGCGGCACGACATGATGATGATGATGATATATATATATTTGAAGCCTTGGTCGGTGTAATGGTCAGAAAGATAGACTAGCAAACCATTGCTTACGATCTCGTGTCTCACTGAGTGTCCCATTCTTCCCACCTTGTTCCACTTATAAGTTGATAAATATATATTTACACACACACTTATATATACATAGGGCAGACGAGGTTCTTCAGCCTTGGTGAGGCAACTAGTCTACGAGAAGGAAAACCTGTTAAACTTCGCTTAAAAAATTGACCTTATGTCATATCCTGCCCGAGCGGAAGGGTTGGTAAATATATATATATATATATATATATATATATATATATGTGTGTGTGTGTGTGTGTGTGTGTGTGTGTGGTTTGTGTGTGTGTGGAGAGATAAAGAGAGAGAGAGAGAGAGAGAGAGAGAGAGAGAGAGACTGTGTATGTGTGAGACAGAGAGATAGATAGTGTTTGGAGTGATAAAAAAGAAAACATTCTGTTGATGCTCTATTTACAGTGAAATATTTATGTGGGGGGTGGGGAGGGTGCTTACATAAAGAAAATATAAATATGTATATGCATATATACGAAGGTATATATATGCATATACAAGATTTAAATAGAGAATTTAAACGAGAAGAGACTAATTCTTATAGTCATATCTAAATCAACTCATTTTCTTAGATTTCAGTAAAACTATCATAATTGGTATATTTATAACACTACACACACACATATATATATATATATATATATATATATATATATATATATATATATATAACACTACCTACCTTTATATATATAGGTAGTGTTCGGAAACATACACCACCCCCATACGCTTACTCATTTGCAGATTGTTTACTCAATAATAAATACTCGTGAATTTGAAGTGTTATTTAAAAACCTAAGTAAAAGCCATTTTTACCTGCTGTATCTATGACAACCATTGCCTCCTCCCTCACCTTCACTTTTTCCCCTCTCCCCGACCACCACTACTAATAATTGACATAGCTGCTGCCACCAACGTTTGAACACCTAAAATGTCACAACTGTTAAGTTGAAGGAGTAGATGGAGGATGGGAGGGAGGATGGGAGGGAGGGAGGAGGAGGAGAAACCTTCCTCTCAGAGCCGTCTGACTAAACCTACTAACATTTCTCTGACTGCTCATAACTGTAGTAATGCGATGACTATCTCAGCACAAAAGACTACTACACCTACTACTACACCTACTACTTCAATAATTTCAACCACCATCACCATGACGATAATAGCTACTACAACCACTACTAATTATGATAATAATAATAATAATAATAATAATAATAATAATAATAATAATGATAATAACAGTGGCCACAGACTAAAAGGAAAGGAAAGCAAAAATCTAGACAAGTACCAGCACCTAGCCAGAGAACAGAAAAAGTTGTTGTGACATTGTTTCAATTGTAGTTTGGGCTCTTGAAACAGTCTCCAAGAACGTTGAGAAGAAACTGGATGAACTGAATCACAGAGTTAGACTTGAAACTATCCAATCCACAGCACTTCTTAGAAGTGTCCCAAAGAACTGAGGAGACTAGTGGTTACTTCAGTGAAAAATAATCAGTAAGAATAGCTTGTGTGAAAAAGTCGCAAGGAGTCTAATGACCATAAAGTATGTAAAGGCAAAACCGAAGTTTTTTTTGAAAACAGAAATAATAAGATACTCAGGGAGTTTGAGATCCTGACAGACCATATTATTCGAGCAAAACTATTGGATCTAACGGTTATAACTAGGAAAAGAAGACCTGGTAAAATGGATATGTCAGCATAATACAAGATGAAGACAAAAGAAAGCAAAAGATTAGAAAAATATTAGGACCTTCTCTGGGAATTACAATCAGTGAAAGTTAGTGTTGTGTCCATAAAGGTTATTGCGCATAAAACCGAATTAAAAACAGAAAATGCAGGAAAAATTCAAGAAAGAATTAAAACCGTTACTGTGGTTTGAGAGGATATTGAGAAAATGTTGTAGATGAACAGCAGTTTCTCAACCTCAAGCATTAACTCACGGACTCTAGTGAATAAAGGCATAAGAAATTAAGAAAATTTAATACACAACTTGGTGAAAAAAGTGATCGACTGAGAACTGTTCAAAAGATTGAATTTTTAACATACAGAATAATTCCATATGCACTGAACAGAATTCGTCCTGGATAATGAGATTCATAATTCTCTGCGATTTTGAGATAAAAACTTATCTCACAAAAAACGTCAGAATAGACCATTGTTATAAGTAATAAGAAGAAAAGAACTTGTCAGCAATTGAACTTCACTTTCCACTTCGACCTTCGACTAAAAAAACTAGATAAATACGTTGACCTTGCCAGATACCCCCCCCCAAATAATATTAAACAGTGAAATATGAAGGTGGAAATGGTACTAATCATAGTTAGAGTTCTTGGAATCGTCTTGAAAAGTAGGGAAAAGAAACGGGACAAGACATTTGGGAAAGACTCCAAAACGGCATCATTGTTGAGATCAGTTGGAGTACTAAGAGTACTAATGGGTCTTGCTGTTTCTCAGACTCCAGTGAAGGCCACCAGTTAGTATGGGTGTAAAAAATCACTGAGCAAATTAGCATCATTATTATCATTATTATTGTTGTTGTTGTTAATAATAATAATAATAATAATAATAATAATAATAGCCAGATATAGGAATTGAATTTGGGATTTTAAAATGGGAAATTCTTATAAGGAATAAGGGAAAAAGAGAAACAACAGAAGGAATAGATCTACGAAATCAGATAAACATAAGAAAACTTGAAAAAAAAAAAAAGAAAATTACAAGTACCTGGAAATATTGGAAACAGACACCATCAAACAGAGATGAAGAAAAGGGTAGCTCCGAAGAATAAGCACCTGGGCAGTACCGCCTGTAAGATATTTTGGACCATTCTTAAAAGGGAAAAAAGGGAGGAACTCAGATAAATTGATCCAAGGACAAGGAAATTAATGATGATAGACAGAATGTCTTACACTCGAGAGATGACATAGGCAGATTATATGTGTCAAGAAAATAAGAAGGAAGTTGAATCGTAAGCATTAAGGAGTGTGTGAATGCAACAATTCAAGGGCTCGAGTGATACACAGAATAAAAGTAAAAAAAGACTTTGCGGTTAGTAATAATTATGTCAACTTTAGGATATATAGTAAAACGACAATATATAGAAAAGGAAAATATGAAGAAAAATAACTCTATGGATACTTTAAGCAACAAACTAGGGAGATTGCACATGAAATGAGCTGGATATGGCCAAGGCAAGGGAAACCTCCAGAGAGAAACTGAATCTATTTTAGTAGTAGCAAAAATAATATTACAAAGACCAATTATATCAATGCGAAAATTTATAATACGCAACAGAATAACAAGTGAAGGTTTTGTGGAGACAAAAATCAAATAGATAATCGCATAATAATTCAAATGCAGCAAACTTGCACAAAAAGAGTAAAAGACTAAATACGATTGGATGAGAAAGGTAATTCATTAGGAAATTTCCTAAAAATTGATCATGATGTCATCATATGTACACAAACAAGAATCTGTGATAAAAACGAAAAAGATTAGACCAAGTCTTAATTAATAAGAAAAAAAGAACTTTCTATCTACTGGATTTTGACATTCCGGAGAGCAAGGAGTGAAAATGAAAGAAACAGAAAAATGATATAAATACCAGGATCTTGCTAGTGAGCAGAAAATGCTATGGAACATAAATAGGACAATAACACCAATTGTAATCGGTGCTTTTGGAATTGTCCGAAATGTCCAAGAAAAGATATTTGGTAACTTGATATCATAGAAAGGAAGCATTTTTGAAATCAGCAAAAAATAAAAGTTCTGAAGACTTAATGAAAACTTACTGTTGCTAAAACATGAATGAAAAACCAACAGTTAAAACTGATGAGAAAAACTGACAAAGATTAAAACATAATGTCTACAATAAGAACTTAAAAAATAATGTTTGTGCAGTGGATTGAAAACTCACGAATACCTTTTCCTTTTCCGTACTTCGGTATAAACATGTTTCATGAGCTGTCAATATCTATTCAATAATCACGAAAATGGTAGAATTCACGTCCAACTCGGCCCAATACCTTTCCGCATTCAAGTGCCTCATTTCACTGAGGGCTCGAGGGTCCAGCGTGACAGAGTAAATAAATCTCGCTTGGTTTGGTGCAAACTTGCACTCACGTTTATCACGAAATACACAAAAATTGGACACATGTCTGTCATTATAGGTTGGTACTACTTTGATGAATTCAAGCAGGAATCCGGTGGTTGTTGAGTAAATGTTTACCATGATTCTGTTTTGAGTTTTTTTGATGGCTTACTGGGGAGGTGTATTGACGTTATCAAGTGACTGTTGCCCAACGAGGAGAAAAAAGAAAAAAGGAGATGGTAAACTAGATAGGGGGATTGTTACCTTAAAAGTGAGGTCTTTGTTAGATGTTACAAATGAGAAAAAATAACAAAAGAAGTAGCAAGCTTACGTTTTGCCGATCAAGCCAAATAATTTTTGAAAAGAATGTAAATTACAGAAATAAAACAGCTGAAAGAGAATCTGTAAAACGAGATATACTTTTGGAAGAATATGATAAAATCACAAACCTCAAAATTTACGAAATAGAAAATGATGAAAATAAACTCACGCCGAAATGAAAAACGAAAACAAGATAAAGAAGCAGCTCATTTAACAGACGAAGAAGAATTTCAAATACTTTTTAAAAATCGACGCCGGAAAAGAAGACCGACTGCCATCTACTGTGGACAAGGACGGAAAAATAATCAAAGCTGCTATTCAATATCCTAATTGGTTCTTATAAAATATTTAAACAAATGATATCATGAAACTCAACTATTTCATCTATGCTGGTGTAAAAATGGTTACGGAAATTTTTAATAAACAAGGAAAAACCTTGACTGACAGGAAGAACAAACCAGCTTGTTGAATAAGTTTGAAATGGCAGATCTCAGCAATTAAATGACATTAAAAGACTAAGAGGCTACTCTTGATCCTAGGCAGTAATAGAGTTAAACTTTTGGCAGATATGCTGATCCGTGAGTAAATAATCGACTCATTTTGACGGTAATAATAATAATAATAATAATAATAAAGACGGATTACAACAGCCAACATCAGCAGAATAAAACTAATTAACAAAGGACAAGCAGAAAAAAAAAAGATTCTAAAAAACAAAAACGGAGAGAAAACCAATTTGGAGTGAGTGAGGAAATTGCACATTATATCGAAAAGGCAAAAAAGAGAAATTTAAAGAGTTAAACTGAATCTCTTTTAATAACAGCCATAAGAACTAATTATATCAAAGCAAAAATTGATAATATACAGAATAATAACAAATATTGGTTATGTGGTGAGAGAGATGAAACGGTTGATCATTAAACAAGCGAATGCAACTAACTGAAACAAATGGAACGCCAGAGTATGCTTGACTGGGTAGGAAAAACTATCCATTGGGAAATGTGCAAGTTCGACCATGCTGAAAAATGGGATAAACACAAATCAGAATCTGTTCAAGAAAAAGAAGCGTATAAAATTAATTGGGACTTTGAGATACTAATGAATCACCCTATCTAAACCAGAAGACCAGATCTAGGAGATTCTGCCAGAGTCTGATGTTGATTTATTGTAGTTGGTACATTTGGAATGATTACCAAGAAACGAGGCGGGAAGAAGTGGAGATTAAAGGTAGAATCAAGACCATCCAAACTACTACACATGTGAACTTAGCTGGAGAGTTAAAACTGGTGAGAAAAACTGACAAAACAATAATAGTAATAATCAAAAGGATTAACACCTAGGCTGTCCAACACGTAAAATAATCGGAACCATTCTTAAAGTGGACGAAGGAAGAACTTCCGCAAATGGACAAGAGATCAAGAAAACACATGACGATGCATTAGGCCTTACACCCGAAAGATGATATTGACAAACTATACGAGGTGATTACGATAAGTTTCCAGACTTTTTTCGTATGGGCATTTAAAATTGTCGTAAACTCTTGAAAATTCAGTATGTTATTGCTATACATCTTATGAGATGACTGACCAACTTCTATGATTTTAGGTTTAAATGAACAGCTATCGCAGGAACTGGAATACACCCTACTAAAGTCTGATTGTCCCAGCTGGTGAATTTCAAAAATGCAATCTGACACTTTAGAAGAACGATATGCAATAAAATTCTGTTTTAAACTTGGGAAAAATGCCACAGAAACGCATGGAATGCTTCAGACTGCTTTTGGAGCATCTTGCATGAATCGAGCATGAGTTTTTGAGTGGCATAAGAGATTCAAGGAAGGCAGGGAGTCTGTGAGGGATGATGAGAGGTGTGGGAGGAGTAAGGAAGTCAATACACCAGAGTTGATTGGCCAAAGGGTTAGGGTTAGGGTTACTATGTTGAGGTTTTAAGGGAGTTCAGGAAGAGATTCCTTGGGAAGAGGCCAGCACTCTTCAAATCGGGTCGGTGGCATTTCCAGCAGGACAATACACCAGTCCACAACTGCATCCTTGTCACAGACTATTTGACCAAGATGGTCATCAAGACAGTTCCTCACCCTTTCTGTAGTACAGTCCTTGCTCCCTGTGACTTTTGGTTATTCCCTAGGCTCAGAGGCTGTCGTTATGAGACAATTGAGGAGATAAAAGAGGCTGTGACGAAGGTCATTGATACACTCACACAAGAGGACTTCCTTGGGTCCTTCCAGAGGCTGTTGGAATGGTACAACAAATGCATTGCAGCCGGAGGAGATTACTTCTATGGGGACTAGAGTTTCATGTGTGTACTATCAATAAAAGTGCCCATACGAAAAAAGTCTGGAAACTTATCGTATGCACCTTGTATGTGTCGAGACAAGAAGGAGGAAGAGGACTTACCAGCACAAAAGATAGCTTCAATACATCGATACAACGACTCGATGACTACATAAAAAAGGGCAAAGAAAGACTAATTACGGCGACGAGAAACACCACAAGCAGCACAAGGTTTAATTGACAAAAAATAACTAGATATCTAAAAATGTGAAGAAAAAGCAATTGTATGGGCATTTAAAACGACAGACAAGCGAAATCTTACACGAGAAGACTTGGACATGGCTAAGAAAGGGAAACCGTAAGAGAGAAACTGAATCTCTTTTGATAGCAGCACAAAACAACGCCATAAGGACAAACTTTGTTACAGCAAAAATAGATAAGACACAACAAAATAGAAAATGTATCTTAAGTGGTGATAGATACGAAATGATCTATAATATACTTATCAAATGCCGTAAATTAGCGCAAAAAGAGAATAAGACTAGACACAACTGAGTGGGAAAGGTAATCTACTGAGAATTGTGCAAGAAATTTAAATTTGACTGTATGAACAAATGATATATGCACAACTCGGAATCCGTTCGGTAAAATGAGACGCACAAGGTTCTCTGGGACTTTAAGATACAAATGGATCACCTAATACTGAGAAGAATCCTGGGGATTTGCTGTCACTCAAACTCCAGAGAAAAACTGTCAGCTAACTCTGGTGTGAAAAACTCTCAAATGAGTAAATAATAATTATGATTATCCTTAATGCACAGTGTAATTGCTTTACTTTAAAAAATATGGCGTTAGCTAGAAACATATTAACATTTCTGAATTTACTGGGATCGTCCCGAAATTACAAAGAAAGCTGTCAATAAATATGAGCAGATCGACAGTTTAGCCACACATACGAAATGTTTACAGGTGTCTATTTACAGGTGTCTGAAGGAATCAGCACTATCTACGTTTTTAAAACAAATGCGAGTTGATTACCCACATGACGGTGCTGGACGTTAACTAAGTGAAAACTTATGGATTTAAAGCGTGTCGGTAACTTCAAACATTTCGTTTATTTTTAATCTATTTTTGTGGCTTCTTTCTTGTAAGAACCAGGCTACACATGGAATAGGAGCACAGATATTAATCAAGCCCTGGTTCTGTTATAGCCACAATATACTACCCATGAAAAATGACAAATCCAAATCAGCGTAGGACTCAGGAAACTGATCCGAGGATCATTATCAGTAGTAGCTCCCTTGATTGCTAGCATGGGGAGCCCGTTCGATTATGAATGAGGATATTCTTATTTCAGGTACACAAAGACCAAAGAACCGAAGCATCTGAAATAATCCAAAGGAAAAAATGAACAAGAGAAGACAATAAAGATGTAATCCACTGTTATTTTGAAAGTAATACTCCACTAAGAGCAAATATGAAACGGTTGTTGGGAATCTGGACAGAATCAACTAAATTCAATTCAATAAGTCAAAGACTTGCTGACCAAGAGAGCTTGATTTTTAAAAAAGCTTAGTTTTCTGATCTTTTGAAATACAAAGAATATGTGGACAAGTAAACCGGGAAGAATATACTAAAACAGATCCCCCCACAAGATAAAATACCAAATATTGAAAACCAGACCATCATAGAACCCAAAATCACAACACCAATTTTAACAAAAAAAGTATAATGACAAAAAAAAAAGTACAATTAATAAAAAACATGAGTGAACAAAAGAATACATTACCATCTCAAAGGAATTAAGACGGCAAAAAGGTCAAGGTAGACACCAAAAAAATAAATAAATTATTGAAACATGTCCTAATGGACATCATCACAGATTTGAATGAGATAATCTATGCGGGGGTAAAACTAGTCTGTGATAAAATTGGTATCCCTGCAAAGGAATCCGAACAGAAATGCAAAACTGGAAAAAATGAAGGACAAATAAAGAAGCAGCGACAACGAGCAAAAACTACTAAGTAAAAAAAAAAAAAAAAAAAAACGCACAGGAAACTAACAAAATAAAAAAGATCCCAAAAAGATAATTGCAGACAAATCTGACGACACAACTGGACGAAATAGATCAAAAGATTTTGGTGAAAGAAGGGAGACTCCAAAGACACCGAGACAGGGTCAAGCAATACAAACAGAACTGGACATTCCAAAATAATAAAAGAAAATTATACCAAAAGGTGCAAAGGCTAAAATACAAATAACAATTGGATGCAAAAGAAACAAAACATTTCTAAAATAGAATATGGAAAAGGAAAAGCCATAATAGAAAGTTTGAATGGATAAATAAAATGAAAAAGAATTTGAAGAAATTGAAAAAGGCCCCAAAACGAATTTACGCTTGGACTCGCTTAAAGTAACTCTCGCTAAGAGAAACTCTCAAGAAAATATCAAATTGGAAAACACAAGGTCACTATGGCGTACATAGATTCTGGTTTTAAAAATTCACGTCCATCCACGACAGACGAGCCCAGCAACTGAGAAGTTGCCTACAAGAACCAAGCGTATCCGATTGAATGACGAAAAGGAAATCTTCCCAGATAAAGAAAGATTAAAAAAGAACACACCCCGGCAATAATACCCACGATATAGAAAATTCTGACCACACAGATATGAGAAGAAATTTATTGTTTCTATGCTACAGATTTTTCTGGAAGAACAAACAAGATACCATAGAGAAACAAGAGGAACATATGACCTCATATATAATCCAGTAAATCCTCAAAGAAACCCTAGCAGAAGGTTTATTCTCCCGTAAAAATCCAAAGAGGTATCTTCCAGAGAGACTCGCTTGCACCACTGATATTAATCATGCCAGTCAACTGTGTACTTAGAAAATACACGGAGGGGATTACAATGTACATGGACGACAAAAAATTGTTTATTAAAAAATGAAAAAGAAGCCTCAGATAAAAAAAATAAAAAATAAAAATATACAACCTGAATAAAGGAATGGAATTAGGTATGGAAAAATGTGCCATCCTCATGAAAAATTGTAAAAGAGAAGCAGCGAAAGGAATAGAACTACCAAATCAGAAAATCTTTAGAACGCTTCGAGAAAAGGAAAACTACGAGTACTTGGGAATATTGGAAGCGGACACTCTCAAACAAAGGGAAATGAAGGAAAAGAATAAGATCGAAAGAGCTTCATGAAACCAGGCTCTGTCGTAGAAATCTCATCAAAGGGATAAACACCAGGTCAGTCTTCTTGTGAGATACTTGGGACCATTCTTTAAGTGATCAAACGAGGAACTCTGACGAATAAACCAAAGGACAAGAAAATTGATGACTATGCACAAGGCTTTACATCCGAGAGATAGCATTGACAGACTGTATGTGATAAGAAAAGACGGAGAAAGAGGACTCGAACGCCTTGAGGATTGTGTTGATGCATTAACACAAAGATTAGAGGACTACGTTAAAACGAGCATTCACTATCGCGATATAGATATTGGCAAAAACAACAAAGAAACAGAATTGGGAAGAAAAACAACTCTACGAATATTTCAAGCCACAAACTAGTGGAATTGTGTACGAGAAGACATGGACATTGCTTAGAAAGGTAAGCTTGAAGAGAGAACCAATTGATCTACTAATAGTAGTAGAAAAAATGCCATAATAACCAGTTATGTTAAAAAGAAAATCCATAGGACACAATAGAATAGCAAGTGTAGATTATGGGAAGAAAAGATAAAATGATTTTGCTCCCATACACTAAGTGAATGCAGCAAACTAGTATAAAAGGGGTTCAAGGCTAAAGACGACTAGATGGGAAAGGTAGTCCACTGGGAATTGTGCAAGAGGTTGATTTTTTACGATGCTACAAAATGATGTACGTACAAACAAGAGAATGAGACACTTAAAATTCGGCCAGAAGACCTGATCTAGTGTTAATTTTTTGAAAAAAGGAAAAAAATGAGAACTTGCCGTCTATTGGATTTTGCTGATCCGGCAGACAATAGAGCTAAAAGATAAAGAAATATTGCCAGAAAACAAAAGAACTATGGAACATGGGGGTAATGATGATACCACTTATAATTGGTATACTGGGGAAGGTCCTCAAAAGCTTGGAAAGAGGACTGGAAGAATTAGAAATCTAAGGAAGAGTAGATACCATCCAGATTACAGTACTGTTGAGAATCACCAAAGTACTGAAACGCGCACTGGAGACCAGAGGAGACTTACTGTTACTCGGACTACAAGTGAAAGTCCACCAGCTAACTTGACAAGAATGAAATAATAATATTATAGAATTGGAAATCAGAGGAAGAATTGAGACTATCCAGAACACAGCATAATTAAGATCGACTAGAAGACTGAGAACAGACCTGGAGACCTGAAAATACTTGCTGTTATTCAGTAAAAGATCACTAAGTGACGCTGGTCTTACAAACTCACAAGGAGTTAAATAATGTAATGACAGGGAACTGAAAAAGTTGTGGAAGATGTGAATGACAGTGATACCAATTGTAACCAACGCACTTGGAACGGTACCCAAAGGCTTGGAAAGAAGGCAGGAAAAGTTTGAAAATAGGCAGACGAATCAAGTCTATACAGACTAGATCATTGTTAAGATTGTTAAGATTGGCTTGAATGCAGAGAAGAGTCCAGGAGACCTGAGAAGATATTCTGTCACACAAACTCCAGTGAAATACCACTTGTCAAGACTGAAATGATAACAATTAAAAATTCTCTGGGATTTTCAGATATAAATGAATCTCTAGAAAACAAACTGTTAATTAACAAGAAAAGAACAAATTACTAAGTAGAGTTAAATATTTCTGCCGACTACAGAGTAAAAAAATAAATTTATACGAAAAGATAAATACTTAGACTTTACCAGAGAGCTAAAAACGCTTATAGACATGAAGATGACGGTGATACTCATTATAGTTAGTGCACCAGGAGCGTTCCTTAAGGGCTTGGAAAAAAAGACCGAATGAATAGGAAATCAAAGGAAGAATCAAGACCATCTTGATCACAGCATTGATCGACTAGAAACTCCAATTAGAGACCACTTGTTAAAATTACGTAAGAAACATGAATAAAATGATAATGGATGACATTCAGTTGCTTACAAAAAATGAAAAATAATAGGAGACCTAATATAAACGATAAGAATATACAGTTAGGATATCGGAATGGAATTTACAATAGAAAAATGTACCATATTTATAATGAGAAGGTAAAAAAGACAAATAACTAAAGGAATAAAATTACCAAATCATCAGAAAAATCAAAACCCTCGGAAGAAAAGGAAATTTACAAGAACTTGAGAATATTGGAAGTGAAAAGCATCAAAACAAGAGGAGATGAAAAGTTAAAAATTAGTATCTCAGGCGAACAAGAAAACCTCTCGAAATCAAACTTTATTGCAGGAATCTCATCAAATGGATAAACACTTGGGTTGTCCCCCCTTACAAAATAGGCGAGATCATTTTTTAAATGAACGAGGGAAGAACTTCAACAAATGGACCAGAGAATAAGAAAATTAATGACGATGCCAACCCTTTGATCCCAGAGATGACATAGACCGACTATATGTTTCGAGAAGAGAAGAAGGAAGAGGACTCGTCATTGAATATAGTGTTGATACAACGTCTCAAAGAACACTTAAAAAATCAAAGAAAGACTAATTACAGGGACCAAAAACAACACAAACAACTCCAAAATCATCAGGACAATAACTAGAAGACAAAAAAATGGGAAGAAAAACAAGCGAAATCTCACTCGGGAAAACTTGGACATGACTATGAGAAGGAAATCATTAGAGAGAAATTGAATATCTTCTAATAGAATCACAGAACAATGACATATAGACAAACTATGTTAAAGCCAAAAGATATAAGTCTCTAGAGAATTACAAATATAGGTTTGGTGGTGAGAGAGACGAAACGATTAATCACATATAAAGAGAATACAGCAAATTAGCGCAAAATGAGTATAAGACTATGCACGACTGGGTAGGAAGGTAATCAACTGAGATTTGTGCAAGAAGTTTAAATTCGACCATACGAAAAAGTGGTATATGCCCACCCCAGGTTCTGTCGTCTGTAAGAATGATACACAAACTTCACTGGGACTTTGACGTACAAACGGATCACTTAATCCCAGTCAGACGACCAGACCTTACGATTGTCAACCAAAAAAGAGAATCTGCCGAATAGAGGACATTTCCGTTCTGGCTGACCTCAAAAAAGAAAAGAAAACGAAAATAGAGATAAATACTACGACTTTGCCAGAGAACTAGAATAAACTAGGGAACATGAAGGTGACGGTGAAACTAATTGTAATTGATGCGCTCAAAACAATCCCCAAAGAATTGGTACAGGGAGTGAAAGACTTAGAAATAAGAGGACAAGAGAGACCATTCACATTACATTATTAAGATCGGCTAGAATACTGAGAAGAGTCCTGGAGACTTGAAGAGACTTGATGTTATTCAAACTCCAGTAAACAAAACCAGCAGCTAACGCTGGTGGGAAAAAACTCAAAGGTGTTAAATAATAATTGATCGTTCAATCCAGGTGACTAAATTCAGTTAGCCACTTGGTTAAAAGGGAACTTGACAGAATACTTTGCCATTACAACTGACCACAGAGTTAAAGCAAAGGCCAACGAAAAACTTGATAAATACCTGAACCTTGTCAGAGAGTTTAACAAAAGTTGTGAAGGTGACAGTAAAATCAATCAAACAGCAATCTCGAAATAGTTGGAAACGAAACTAGGGGAACTAGAAATCGAAGAACTGAGACAGCACTGCTGAAATCGGATATATTACTAAGAATGATCTTGGAGAGATGAGGAGACTCGTGATCATTTAGATTTCAGTGAAATCACTTGTCACTTCTCGTGGGAAAACCTCACAAAAGAAAAACAATTTAATGCTTATTTGATTTTCATTTTTGCCATTGATTTTTATTTATTTTATTTTTTTACTCTTTCACTTACTATTATTGCTTTATTGTTAAGCATTTTAGTTTCGATGCTTCATAATTCAATATTTTATTTCATTTAATTATCTTAATAGTTTGGATTTATTCAAAGCTTTAATATCTTATTCATAATAATTTTAAAGCTTTTCAATACAGCTCAATACTGATTTCATTATAATTTTCACTCAGTAAACAAAACATGCTTTCTTCTGATGAATCGTTTGATTGATTCTAACGACATGTCACCGAGTCTAGGGTTATCTTATGCCAAGAGATTAGGAAATTCCGTACATTGTACTTTTATTTTATTTTTTTTTTCTGATTTTCTAAAATTTTTGTGCTTAGTTATATTAGTGAAACCAAATAGAAATAATTTTCAAATCGATCTATTTGATTGATACAGATATAAGAACTCGGGATCAGAATGGAGCTGGGAGTAATGGCAATGGAGGGATACTCCACACTCCAGATGCAGTTTAGTGTCATTCCTAGGAGACACCCTTTTTTGAGGGTGTTCTTACCATTCTTCAGAGGATACAGTCAGTGAATTCTAAACTCTTACGACCATATAGGGTTTTTTCTAGTTTATTATTATTTGTACTCTTCAGCTTTCATTCCAGCACTTTTCTTGATATCAGATAAAATCTCTTGTAATGTCGTTATTTGGACAGTTCTGATTCTCTCGCGGATTTTTAATTCTTTCACCTTTATTAAAAGCCCTCCACCATTGATAACTTCAGGCGTCAACTTCGTATTCCAATATATATATATATATATATATATAATTTTTCAGAGATATTGAATCAGATGATATTCAAGAGATCCAAATTGCCATGGATCTGATCCTGTGGGATTAAAGCCATAATCATATAACGAGTCTTACACAGGGGATTTTAGTACAATCCGTTAAACAAGGGCTATTACAAATTCTCTTTTCCATTTTATAGCAGTTTTCTTATGTTTATTAATCTTTTCTTTTTATTAAACTTTTCTTAAACTTTTAAAATTCCTATACTGAGTTGTGTTTCCTCGTTTATTACATATCAAATGGCTTTTAATAGAGATCAAGTGACAGCAAGTATCACAAAATTCTAGCACTTCACACAGAATCGTTGGTGATTTTAAAATGCTGTTATCTAGATGATTTTTTAAAATTCTTCCCGACTGACAATTGTTGGGATCTCGTTACCAAACCCTTCAGCACAATTATTTACAGACTAAATTTTTATATTTGTGGTATATGGTGGCTTTTGCAGGAGGTGAAGTGATAGTAAGTCGCATTAATTTTCTAGAACATTCTCAAATATTCTAGCTGATTTAATTGATTTTTTTTATTTATAAGCACTATATTTCGGCCACAAAATAAGAACTCTAGTCACGCTATTACGTTACCTATTATTGCTTCGATAATTCCAGTTTTACTTCGTATTTCAATTTTTTTCAACTCAATGTAAGGCCAATAAGATAGATATAAGTTGCTATTTCAAATTTTTTTCACTTTTTAAAATTTTCATTTTGTCTTTTGTTGAAACGAAACAATCTAATATCAGATAACTTATATTTAGATAGATAGATATGAGTGTCGACAGAAAAGTTCATAGGCTGACCAAGATACTCACAAGAAATGCGATCAAAAGAGGTTTACTTTTCGACATAGTACCCTTGTGGCCCACACATTTCTTCCATCAGTGCTGCAGTGCTTGGATCCCATTGATCAAAAATAATCCACAGCAGATAAGAAGTGATCATATGAACTTTTCAACCAATGAACTTTTCAGGCCATCTA
This sequence comes from Sepioteuthis lessoniana, assembly GCA_963585895.1. Taxonomy (NCBI): domain Eukaryota; kingdom Metazoa; phylum Mollusca; class Cephalopoda; order Myopsida; family Loliginidae; genus Sepioteuthis; species Sepioteuthis lessoniana. Next base: position 7,723 of record CAUZXS010001247.1, on the reverse strand, counting down.
TAGATATGAATTTTTTTTTTTGTTTATACTAGCTAAATCTGAAAATCTGAAGTGGCTTGGGGGTTTGGCTGGCATTTGAAATATTCATAGATTTTTACTTCATGGAAATTCTTAAGAGAGTGCTGAAAATTAGAACAGACTTGCTGTCACCAGAACCACAATGGCAAGAACTTGATGAGAACATTCAAATGCAGTAGGAAAAACGTAAAAACAGCAGAAGACCAGAAAGAAAGCAAAAAAAATTGGAATACTACCAGGACCTCGTTCAGGAACTATGGAAGCTGAGGAATATGAAGGCTAAAGTTTGTGTCCATGATAACTAGCACATTTGGAACCCAACCAAAAACAACAGAATCAATAGTAAATAAATTAGAAGAGAAGAAAGAATTAAGACTTTTTTTTTAATATAATGGCAATGAAAGGGCCTGCAAGCATACCGACGAAGGTGCAGGAAATTTGAAAGGACTTGCTCTCTCTCTCTCTCTCTCTCTCTCTCTCTCTCTCTCTCTCTCTCTCTCTCTCTCAGTCTCTTAACTACAAACATTCATCTGATTTGAATGACTAAATGAGTGGAATATAATTATCTATTAATATCTTAAAAACTTTGGTTTTAATAATAACTTATATTATTTCATTAAACCTTTTCTCTTTTTAGTGCAGTTATGTGAAAGGATGGTAGAATTCTTTACCGATTTTTGTGAATGGGTTTCAAGTTCCGTTGATCTGGTAAAATAATTCTCAAAGTAGAGACACTTGTAACACGAGATCGGCCGCTATGAGTGCGTAAGGAAAAGCGAAAAAGAGAGTTAACCGCAGAAAGGGGCGGGAACAAACCAAATATGCACAGCATTGCAACATAAATCAGTGCTCTAAGGCCACGCCCACAGCATATGCCTTATCAAGTTAGTTAAGATAGAGAGATAAAAGAGTAATAGGCACCACCACTACTACTACTACTACTCAAACACTATCTCTCTCTATCTCTTTCTCCCTCTCTCTATCTCTCTCTCTCTCTCTCTCTCACACACACACACACAAATAAACACATAAACAGATAAATGGATTGATAGATAAAACTTAGAGAAAGAATCAGCTGTGAATTTACTACTAGAGATAAGTCGTACCAAGTACCAGGGATGAGTGCTAATTTTCAAGACAAGAATATCTAAAAACTTCTTATGTTCAATTTTGTGCCAGACAAAACTAAGTTTAATCTCTCTCTCTCTCTCTCTCTCTCTCTCTCTCTCTCTCTCCACACACACACACACACACACACACACACACATATATATATATATACATATATGTGACTGTATATATACATATACATATATATATATATATATATATATATATATATATATATTACACACAAACATATATTTATGTAAGTATGAGTGCGTAGGTGTGAATGACTGTGAGATATATAAAGATATCAAGCTATCTAAAAGAAAAAAGCAGGTGTAGGCATATACATATAGTTTATATTTCTACCAATATATATATATATATATATATATATATATATATATATATATGTGTGTGTGTGTGTGTGTGTGTGTGTGTGTGTGTGTGTGTGTGTGTGTGTGTGTGTGTGTATACGTATTACTTTTTGTTTTTCTAAAAGTAAATGAAAGGTGAAACAACGGAAAAGCTTTCAGTTACTTTCAGAATAACCGAAACTAAAAGTTGAATTGAAAATATTACAATTTTTGCATAAATTCTGACATCAGTGTGTTAGAATGAAATATACTAGGCATGGACATAGATAGATAGACAGATAGATAGGAATCAACTAAGATATATAGATAGATAGATAGATAGATAGATAGATAGATAGATAGATAGATACAAATCATTGCATGCGAGTTGCACATTTATAATTAAAATATAATTTACCACATTTATAATTAAAATATAATTTACGAGGATGGACTGAAAAGTTCATATGATGATGTCATATTTGCTGTAAATAACTTTTTTGACTAATGGGATCCAAGCACATCACTATCCATGAAAAAACTGTGAACAACAAGAAGGACTATGTTGTAAAATAAAACCCATTTTTTCACATTTTATAAGTGTTGATCAACCAAAGAACTTTTCAGTTGACCTTCGTATGTATGAACAGAAGCGGAGGTAGATGTAAAAAAATATGTTTAGTAATGTTAATTAGTTGATTCAAAAATTCTCTTGGAGGTTTTTGGCATCTATTGCCTTTGAAGTTTATTAGTTTTTTTTATTTCTTACGAAATTAGTCAATAGTACTTGATTATTTAATTCTTGAAGAGATTTTCTGGAAGATATTCACTAGCGATGGAAAAGAAATTTTTATGAACATTGAAATGCAGAAATTAAATTTGAAAGTTTACTTGAAAATGAATCTTGTTTCCTTGTATATCAAAAATAAAAATTTTATTTCTAATTAATAGGTCCCGAATAAATTCTTGTTCTTTAACAAGAGAGTTAGTAATTGCCTCACTGGAACTGCGCTCAGAATAAAAGACCAGGTCAAGTAAACAGATAGCAATTTTGCTGCCAAATGTAGAGGTTTAAACAGCCTAACAAATGAGTAAATGTATAAAATATATTTTTAGTACATGTGTAGGTATATATATATATATATATATATATATATATATATATATATATATATATATATATATATATATGTGTGTGTGTATATATATATATATATATATATATATATATATATATGTATG
>CAUZXS010001246.1:37500-82120 GCA_963585895.1 Sepioteuthis lessoniana | reverse complement strand
CCTTTGCATCTGGAGGTCCTAGTCGTCAAAGGAAAGCTGCTAGGTTTTGACCTCCTACTGGGGTTTGATGCAATCAAGAGACTAGGAGGAGTGCACTGGACCGAGTCAGGTGAGGTTCACTTCCTTGCAAATAACTTATATTATATTGTCATCTACAGCATCATAACGACACAATAATAAAGACACACGCAGGAAGACTTCTTTAACAAAATATGTACCTCTCACTTTATTGTAAGGGTTCGAAAAAGGTTACTCAGGGTTTGCGTGTGAGACCAAACATAAATATTTTGACCCCAAACTTATGGCCGTCAGCATTGTGTCTTTCTCATCCTCCTGATGGTCAACCGGAGGCCCTGGGGCCCACTCTGCTGGGTGATGGCTTTCTTTACTGCATCTTATCAGCAACTTCTCTGGACCCCAAACTCCATCGGGGTTCCCGAGGGCCCCTTCGGTCAGGTGTGGCTTTCCTTACCACATCTCGTCTATAACTCCGTCCGATCTCCAATTGGAACTGTCTAACTTCTGTCTTGACTGAGTTATATAATAATTCAACGCCCACTCAGTCACCTACTCGATTTTTGGAATCGCATGTTGGATCGTCATCAAGCGGAAATAACTGTTATGCAGTTCACAGGTCACTCTCTTCTGGTGCATCAGTCTATGAGTGTACCATGGGAATTTTTACCTCGTCCCATTTCATCAGCCAATTTCCGCCCACGCGATTTCCTCTCATAACTGCCATTAGAATGTGTCACTTCCTTCCAGTGCATCACCTTGGAATGGCATTTTTGGCTGGGTCGAAGGCCAAAATACAACACTTAGACAGGTGTGCAGCAATCAAAATCGATGAGCCCAACTTTAGCACTGTATTCTACCAGCAGAAGAAGGAGTGAACTACATCACAGAAATGAACAGGTAGTCAGACACTAGGGCAACTAAATCAAGTAACAGAGTACCCAGTGGCCTAGCATAAAGTAATAGCTGAAAAATGGTTCATTGGTGCCGTATTCCAAATAAGAATTTTTTTGGAATACGGCACCAATTAATGGTGGTAGTCCAGGTGAACAAAAACAAAGTAAGACCCATAATCGACAACAGGGAGCTCAATAGGTTGTCGACGTGTTTATGGCAAATGCAAATGTATGTGAACAGAAGTTATGAGAATGGTGGCATGAGGGATCTGACATTGCTATATTGGACCTGAGGAAGGCCTATCTTTCAGGTGCACATACACAAATCACTGTGGCCCTTTCAGACAATAATGTTGAAGGAATGGAGGTACTGCTTCACGCGACTTGGATTTGGCTTGAATGTTGCGCTGATGATGATGTGATCCATTATGAACTCAGTGATCTCCCAGGATACAGCAATACAATGAGCCATGTCATCATACATCAAAGATGTTTTCGTCAATACACATCTCACATCCTCAGATCAGGTTAAGGAGCACCTGGCAAAATTTGGACTGGCCAGTAAGACTCAAGTGGCTTCAAGAAAGAGCATGAGTGCTCAGACCACACATTCAAAAGCAATGGCAGTAGACTTTGATGGACACTGGGAGTAGCTACTCCAGACTCTCTATTAGTTATGCCATGGCAGACCATCTTTTCAGTGTGCGGAAAACTTGTTAGTCATTTTTCCGGTTTGTGGATGGCTCCATGTGGCGACAGCATACATAAAACATTGCACCAACAAGGTTACTACTGGCTGATATGATGAAATGAATGACATCCCCCTCAGGAGTATGCTAATGGAGACACTAAACAGGATACAACAGGAAGATCGCGTAAGAGGAGATTGGTGTGTAGACAGGCATGAATTCACAGTTTGGGTGGACGAAAGCTCACTTGCCACTGGGGTTGCACTAGAAGTTAACAGATTAGTTGTCAAAGATGCAAGCTGTTTGTGCCAAGCAAATAATGTGCAATGCATTAACTTAGCAGAACTCAACACAGTTTTAAAAGAAGTTAACCTGGCACTCCAGTGGCAAGCAAAGGGATTACATATCAGGACAGATTCAGCTTGCATTTACTGAATAACTTTAGATGCCCTGACAGGGAATTTGCAACTAACCATCAAATTAGTCAGTGAAATGCTGTTAAGAAGATGGCTCAGGACACTTGTGGACCTAGTTAAAGAGTATGGATGAGTAGTAGATATAACACTAGTCAAGTCAGACAACAACAAAGCTAATGAGAGTACCACAGTAGTGGCTGAGTAGAATAAAGACTGAAGTTGAGCCAACCCAGCATACCTGTGCAGCTTCTTTACACTGGCTAAACATTCTGCAAATTGCACATATCCATCAGCAGAGTGGACACCCTGGAATAAAACACACATTGTATTTTGCTAAACAGAAGGACCCAACTGTTTTAAAGGCTGACGTGCGACTGGTAGTAAAGACATGTACAGTTTGCTAGTCAATCTATCTTGTGCCTGAAAACTGGTGAAAGGGGAGACTTGATGTAGAGAACAATTGAAACACTCATCACTCATTATGGCGGTGACCATTATCTATCACTCATTGATTGTGGTTCTTAGTGATTTGCAATCTGATGACCTCTAAAGTGGCAAGACTCACCAAGTGTTGTATGCCAGTTGGAGTCTATGTTCTATAAGTGTGGCCCACCAGTTGAGATCCTAATAGACAATAGCACCACATTTACCAGCCAACACTTTCAGCAGTTCCTGCAAGACTGGGATGTACAGCTTCAATTCCAGTGTGCCCATGAACCAGCGAGAAACAGTATCATCAAGAAAAGCCACTGAAGTGTGAAAACAATTGCGGCTAGGAAACAATATTCAATACTAGAGGTGGTTTATTGGTATAACATTACACCATAAGTTAGCATCTCAACCTCCATGGCACCATTCAATGTTATATACAATAACAATGTCCATATACAGGGTATTGATACCATGGCCAACCCTAAACTACAAGATACCTATGGACAGCACTGAGTGGAGGGATGCTGTGTGGGTAAGAATCTTACACAATAGGTGTACAAGCAAGTTCAGGATAGGCTGGGTAACCAGAATTAACTGTCCACACTCAGTGCTGGTTAATGGAACCCTTGCCATGTAAAAAACTTGTGCCTTTTTCCAGGAGTGAGTGTGCCATTCAGTATCACCAGTAAGTCATTAGAGGAGAGTGAACAGCTGAGCAAGCCAGGATCGGTATCACCAGATGATGCATCTGACAGTAGTGTCTTGGTAGGTACTGATGATGATGTTGATGGACTGTCTGGTCTTGGACATGTTTTGGCTGAGAAAGAGGCCACAGCTCCCCCACTCTGAAAGAGTGCTGGAACAAAGAGGCCTGCACCTAGCTGCACATTTTGTGATGAGGACATGGGGGGAGTGTTGTAGAGAACAGGAGTTAGATCGTGGCAATGAACAGGAATTACCATATTCTCTAAGAAAAAAAGAGTAGACTTTGTCTTGCTTGCCTGAATTGAACTTGTGTCCTCCCGAATGCAAAAAAAACGTGACTTGAACGTGGCATAGACACGAGGTTTGATTCAGGTGCTCGGATGTTACATGATTGTTTTAGTTTTGACCATGTTGCTCAGACAGTTTTTGATTTGGGTGCCCAGATGCTGGAAAACTGCGTCAATAAATAGATGGAGTCCAATTGAGAATGCCAGTTTTTGGGTTGAAGCAAGATTTGAGGACAGAAAGTGAAGGGGAGAAAGAAAGAAGGAAAGGAAAGGAAAACTGAGATAGTACTCGCACCTGACCGACTGAAATCCCAAATTACTTTCAGAAAAAAAAAATTTTTTTAAATACAATTGCCAATGTCCCTTTTAAAATGAATCTGCTATAGTTTGAGTAAGTTACTCTCCATAAGGTTAAGAATTACACATTCCATATTCTGAAAAACTTAACATGTCTAAAGATAATTTTACTCATTAACTCATTCTAGTTATAATTCTGTTTAAAAGAAACTATTTTTGTCAATCAAGTTGAACTCAATCAGTTTTTCTGAAAGATTTTAAAGTTATTATTAAAAAAAAAAGTGTTCTAGAAACCAGTTTACCAATCAAAGGTTAGATTTATTTTTGATATATTCCTTTTATTTATCATAGGAAAAATAATAGTCTGTATATGAGAGGTTTTACTGAATAATTTTCTCCAGAGAAATTTTTTATTTGATATTTTGGTATTTCAGAAGTCATTGTCCACTTTTATAAAGGTGGCAACATGTAGGAAGTGAAATGTAAATCAATATCTATATATAAATTTTCTACTGTTGTTGTTATTATGCATTTTGTAGTTATTCAAATACAAAACAAATCAATAAGAAAAAAGGACTCTAATTCAAAATCATTTTATTCATTTCCAATACATCTTCTCCAACTTAGCATCTACAATGTAGTTTCATATCTATTGGTTTCAACTTCACTACTCTACCATTAAGTAGCATATCAATATTCAGAAGGAATTATAAAAATATTAAAAGATTACTCAAATAGGAAAATAAGGAAGAAATGTTTTAATATAAACTGGTCAGTTTTTCTAGTGATGTTTACTAAAAATATATAAAAATATTAAAACAAGCAGTCACTTCCTAGTATTATCAAGAAAAGAATAAAGACAGAACTATATGGGCTGTAATTATTTTTACTGTTGACAATAGATATTAAATTCTACTTGCCTGTCAAAACAATCAACTTTACTCATACAGCTTAAGCCCAAGTTATCCTCCTTAGTGTTGGTAGTATATTATAGCATAAGGACAATAATTGGCTTTAATGATCAAATTAGGTAAATATGCAGCATGAAATATGCAGCTCAAGATCAAAATATATTAATAAAACATCTAGAATCATTGATTTTATATTAGGCATGAAGATTAACAATGATTAAGTTTATATAGAGTTTGACTATAATGCCTAGGAAGTCAATTGCAGCAGTTTTATATTAAACATAACACAGTATTTTAATTACTGTGTAATTAGTATCAGTTTTACATCTAGATATGATTTTGTCTATGGTTTATAAATATATACAAAGTTTTATGCTGTTTAATTTAATGATTTCAAAGAATGAAATTTCAGGTTGTATAAACAGTCATACACAATATTGCATACTGAAGTTTAGAAGATGAAATTTTGAATGAGAATGTAAAGAGAATTGTGCTATGTTTTGAAAAAAATTGTGACTTGTGTATATTTCAGTCATTTTCATTGATAAAGATATCTGATAAATATTATTCAAAATAACAAAAGAATCTGTTTTGAATCATAATTTGAATGTTTTGAAAATTACAAGCCAGAAAAATAAAGTTATCTTCAGTATAAAAAAAAAAAAAACCCACAAAAAAGTTTAAGGATTAATCCTTTAAACTATGATTAATTTTATTTGAATTATTTCATGCTATAATTCTTTGCTGTTTAAAAATGAAGTATTGTTACAATATAAATTATGAAATATCATTTTGATTTTTTAAAATTATCTCACTAAGAGGCCCAAAACTATATTATGATAATTAAATTTCTGTATGTATGTTACTCTAACAGAGTAAAAATGACACATTATAAGATTTTAGCGCAATACCATTAAAATGACCCAACTTAGAGAATAAGCAATTTTTAATCTAATTTGCAACTTAATCTTGTTAGTGTACTCACCCCAGTTTTCATAATTTATCAAGGGAGATAACAATTAAATGCTAATTGTAGACTACTTCCCTTCATCTGTAATTCTCTAAAGAGGATATGACTTGGCAACAAACTTAATGGCCACCAAAGGTGACCTTTAAGTAAGTGTATTCAAAGACAAATTTCTCACTGTTTCATTTTTACTTCAGTATATATAATTAGTTCCTTTTTCAAAATAGTCTACATTTATCTTTTGTAGATCCAATTAAGATTATTTAAGTTCAAAAAACAGGTAAAGTAATCTTCAGAAATGTTCAATCTAAAAAAGTATCAATATGATGTACCCAATATAGTACACAAGTTTTACATTTTACAAAGAGCAGATAAAAGATAGCAGTAAGATTCACAAAAAAGGTACATTTTATAATTTGCCTGTCAGTCAACATGACTAGGAAACCAGAGGAAATAGAATTATACCAGAACTTATTCAAAAGATATTATATGGCCAAAAGTCATTAGTAATAAAAAGAAAATTATCATCATCAAATATTCTATGGTTTCTTTTGGAAAGAAATCTGTTATAAACCTTTAAAAAAAAAATTTTTAAATGTATCAAAATGAAAAATTATTTCTAGAAAATTAAACCTTTAAAAAATTGCAAAATTTCAAATGCTTAAAACTGAGAATCACACACACACAAACACATACACACCACACTGATATTTACAGAAGCAGTGAAAAGCAAAACTATTTTATTTCAGCTGTCATTAAAAAGCAAGAATAGTATGATTTTGAACATTTCAAGGTCAGAGATTAATTGACCACTGGGATTTTTATAACTAAATGCAGGTGCTTATAAACTATTATCAGTAGACTATTAGATTTAAATAGTTAATATAATTATAAAATATATGTTAAACAACTGAAACTTAATTACTGAGAATTGTTACTGGACAGTTTCTTTCTTTCGATATATCTGAATCATGCTTATAGCCTACAATTTTACTTATGACTTATAAAAACAATATCTACTTAACACAGCTTTAGAGAAATTTTTTTCAGATTAATCTTATAGTAAATGGAAAGAAAATACAAAATTGTTTTACCAATTGCTTAAACTTCCAACAATAGAAGTTTAGAAGTTAGAACAATTATACAAAATATTTAATAAAAATTGTTACTATAAAAATAAATTATTCTGTTTTTTCAATGATACAAAAATTTCAAACTAATGAGGCAATTTCTTTTTTATTGAAATGCAATAAATGTATATAAGATAGTATTTTTTGCAGTTAAATGATTCCTGGTTCTAAACTGAGAAATTTGATGAATGATGTCAGGTATGTGTTATCTTATTTTTCAACAAATAATTTGTATTGGAGATTGAATTACTTCTGAAAAGTTCATTGCATTTTAAAATGAGTTTAACTTTCATTCTAATTAAAATAAAAATTTAATATTTTAATTTCTATTTACCTTGAACCTGCTTCTTTCTTAAAAGTATCATAAATCAAAACTAATAACTGATTAAATTTCAATATATATATTATTTATAGATTGCTCTTTCTGTTAGATGTGATAGGTGCCATATTAGTCTTCATTAAGTCTATCATAATTCTAAAAAATTAAGAAATTAAAAAACATTAACAAAATATAGTGAATTGAAAATAAATGTGATTGAATTTAATAATTAAGAAAAAAGATTGAATTTAATATTTAAGAAAAAAGAAAAAAAAGGATAGAAATATTAAAAGCATTTTTCAGTTACTCAAAACCAAAATACTTACCTTTTATTGAATTTATTATGAAAAGTAAAAAGTATCCTGCAAAGAAGAAATGTCATTATATTAGATGTTATAGATGAATTATTTAGTTAGATAAAAAAAAAAAAGAAGAAAGAAATAAACCCAACTATCATGAAAAAAAGATTACAAAATGTATAAGATTTTTAATTAAATTAAAAATTTTAAACAATTTTATCAAGTTATCTAATTAAGTAATATCACAAACATGTTTAATTAGAACTTATTTATTAACATGAGTTCCATAATCATCAATAACCTCCTTCCAATGATTGACCAACCTCATTGGAGGGGCTTACAACATACTGACAGTATCTTCTGCAGAGAGATAAGACCTCCCAAAAAGGGATGTCATGGACAGAACACTAAATTGCATTTGGTGGTGAGGCTCCAGATCTGGAACTCTGGGGAGTTCAGACTCACACCATTGCTCTTACTTCCAGGTCTACTCTGACCTGGAGTGGTAGTACCTGTTAGAGTCCAATCTATAGGTTAAATAAATCTGTTTGAAAAATTATTCATATTAGATAGGAATACTTGAAACCATATAAGTGTGCAAATTATTTATATTAATAATAGTTACTTAAAGCTACAAATGTTCACAAATGATGATTATTATTATTAGTTACTTGAAACCATATATTTTCTTGAAAAAAGGAAAGAGATATTCTTCATCATTAAATAAACTAATAAGTGTTGGCATACTGTAAACCAACCTATCAACCAAAAGGTGATTGTTAAAACTTTCACATCATTTTCAATAATTTCTTTCATCCCAGGAACCTATTCCATATATACTATTATTATTTTGAGTTGCTTCTCTAGTATATTACCTTTTTTTAAAACTTATAGAGTATTATATGTTTTATGTAAATCATATTTTGGTGGGTTTAAGTAAGTAACTAAGTTGACAGCAAGTTTAAATCTGTACAAACATATGCTAACACATTGACATTTAAGCATTTTAGAAATATTATTGCTATCAAAATTTGGACGTTTCGTATGGGATGATCAAAGTAAACTCAATTAACACTTGACATTAATAAAGTTAATTTATTTCATTATGATAATTAGGAAAAATTCATAAAAATACCTGACGCAAAATCTTCAGAAGTCCTAAACAGGATACAAACCCTGTTTAAAATCTATAACTAGCAAATTATTTCTATTTCATATAACAAATATGAAAAAGAATTTTTTTTATATGCATTTTTTCAAGAAATTGATGCCAGTAATGTATAACTATAGACTACTTTTTATTTCCATTACTTTTTATGGAAAAATTCACTTCGTAAATTATTAATATATTGCTCTAATAATTGAAAAAGAAATACCTTAGTTTTAAAATAATTCAGTCCCAGTCATCAAATTTAACAAATTATTGAATATTATTTATGCACACGCACACACACACATGTAATTTCCTTAGTGAGTAAACAGAAGTATGTAACTGCTTCATTCCAAAGCAGTAATATGTACACTTATCACTTTAATGTCAAGATTAAAAAGATAAACTAGCAATTCTATATGCTTTTACAAGTAAGGAGAAGTAAACATCAAGAATTAAAGTTGAAAAATTATGATCTTTATATGTATATACTAAATTTGAAAATAATTTTATACTTTTTTAAAAAGAAAGATTCTACATATACATTACAAAGCTATAATATTTCTATAAAATATAAATTATTTTCACAATCTTTTTCTCCAGCAATGTCAATATAAGAATTTATATAGATTTGACTAGTTTGGGCATATATTCTAGATAAGCAAGGATATAATTATTAAAGTAATCTTATAACTAAAATGTGACATCTGCATATATGAGGAAACCAATAAGATTCAAAATAATTTTGCTTAGATCAATAACAACTGAGCTGGATAAAACAGATGTTAGATACAATGAAATTCGGGACTCAAACTGAACCTCATAGACTTATAACATTCTAATATAAAGTAGAGACAATAATAATAGATTTTTAAAAAATCTATCTTTGCTGTTACACTAAAATTTGATCAAAATTTTTCTTGAGCTAAAATAGAATTAATTCAGAATAAAAGTTTAGTTCTTTGATTCAGAAGCAAAATTAAAAAATAAAGCTTTAATGCTGGCAAATGTAACTTAGGAAATGCCAATAGTAAATAATTTGTGATTGTGAAGGATTATCTTGAGAATTTGTCAAAAATTCAAAACTTATTAAGTTTCAAAAAGTGATAGAATAGTCATGAAAAAAATCATTAAAATAGGATTTTTGAAAATCAATAGCATACACAATGTTATGCATATGCATATATCTATATGTTTTTTAAAATAACAAATTCATTTTTTAATGTGCAGCAAAAATCAACTATTATCAAAGATTGGTAATGTATTTTGACATACATAGGTGGTATCACAACTTTTAATTTGATGTAAGTATAATTTATCTAAGATTAATAAATAATATGAGCAAATGCAAATTTTTAAAAAACAACTTTTTATAATACTAATAACCCATTCAGATATTTGGTTTTAAATATGAATTTGTTCACAAATGAAAACCAACATTCCTAAAACTGTATGAAAAGCATTAATAAAAGAAAAGCATATAATGATATGTTCTTGTGTAAGAACACATTAGGTTCAAAATACTGGTATTCATGTGAACATACTTACCAGTGTTCAGTATATGTCATATTTGTATTTGATATACAACTATGAACAGAAGCTGTTAAAGTTTTACAAGGTTAAAAATAATCTGTTATTTATAGTTTGCGTGTTTTACTACATGTGACCTATATATCCAGTGACAATCTATAGTTTTGTTTTTTTTAATAAAATTTTATAATTTCATTTTATTTAGAAATTTTTCTGAAGTAGCAATAAAAATAAATAAACAAAAACTACATGACAATGATGAAAGTGTTTATTAGAGCATTAGATAGGAAACAAAAAAGTAAAAAGTTTCAAAGCTTTGTCTGAGTGCAAGAAAAAATAAGAATGAGAGAAAGGATTTGATGTATATGCATATAGAGGACATATTTAGTTGGCAAAATATCCTGTAATTAAACATATGCATTGATTATCATGAATTTTGATTTGTATTTTATGTTAATTTTTCCTTGCTTTTATTTAACTATTTTCACTTACAACTTACACAGGCTATTAATACACAGCAATAGGAATAGTGGCGAAGCTTTGGGAGATTTGAACTTGAATCTACTGTGCTTCGAAGAAGCCTGGTTAAAGACAAAAGAGATGTGAGTTCAAATTCCATTCTTGTCGCTGTGGATTAGCAATTCAAATGAACTGTGTAAAAAGAAGCTTAAGATGAAAGAAAATACAAGTCATTACTATTATTATTAATAATAATAATTTTTATCTATTTATTTATTTTTTGTGCCTTGCTGAAGTGTCTTCTTCCGTGAAAAAAAATAACAGGTCACATCTGTGACAGGAGCACAGACGATCAACATCTGGGTCTGGTATAGCCAAGAATAATAACAAATTCAAATCAATGTGGGATTCAGAGGACAGATCTGAGTGTTATGAATGGTAGCTGCTCCCTTGATAGCCAACATGAGGGACTTGATTGGTATCCTACAAAAATGTTGGCTGTTCTAATCTTAAGTACACAAACAAATACCAAAGCAACAGTCAGCTGAGATACACCAACGGAAAAAATTGACTAGAGAAGATAACAAAAATATTATTTCTAGAACAATCTAGCACAAAGATAGTATAGAAAAAGAATGATCAAAATTTAGACAGAATCAGCTGGATTTAATACAACAAGCCAAAATGATTTTAAAGAAAGGTTAGCTTTCTGATCTTGAGATACAATAAATATGTGGATGGATAAGTCATGAAGAATATGCTTTAAAAGAACCCCCTACATGAATTAAAACACAAAATACAGAAAACCAAATCATCACAGAAACCAGCACTACAACACTCAGGGTGATCTCCCTGGTTATCTAAAATTTTGAGAATGATTGGCACATAGGGGAACAGATGAAAAAAAGACATTTCAATAGCAGCTCAGCAAAAAACTAATGAGTGATGTTATCTATTCTTTTCAAATGAGAATTTAATATATGAAAAATAATATGAAAGAAAGAAAGAATAAAACAAATGGAATGGGAATAATATATAAGTGTGTGTCAGCATGAATGCAACATAATTCACAGAGTTCATGAAGCATATAAAAAAGAAAAAAGGCAGGGATAGTTCAAATACACTTATCTTTGAAAAAAGGCAAGATTTCTTCAACTAAATATTTTTATGCAGCATGTTTCCTTTTTGTTCAGGATATCTGTTCAAATTAGAGACAAAGTTTTAACATCTCCAGTTGTTGGAGAAATATCTTCAAGATCCTTCAAGTTTATCTAGGATAAGATGATCTGGGATCAGCAAGTTATTTCTGTTTTTTTTTATAACATTGCTGGAGTGGTGTCACATTGACATATTACTTCACCAACTGACAATTCATTTGACTTTAGGTGCCAAACATTCACAATTGGTCATATGGTTGCTAAAATTAAAAAAGGGTTATTTTTTAAAACTTCACAGGTCATTTCAGCCCACTACCTCCCTCTTTTTCCTTTAGATTTGTTGATTCTAATAATTCCATATTCTGTCTGCCTCAGCAACTACGATTTATAGAAGAGGAAAGCTCTTGGTATTCCCACTTGTTTGATGCTTTCACTGCCATCCATCCACATACATACATATCTGCGAAACAATTATATGTAATGTCAGTGATAAAATAGGTATCCTCCAAAGGAACCCATACAGAAATACAAAACCTGGCTGGGAAATTAAGCAAGAAGGACAAATAAAGAAACTATTGTAACACAATCCTTGGTCACAGCACCATTAATATAACACGATCCTAGATTCCCACACCCTTAATGTAGCAATATCCCTGGTCACTGGCAACATTAATACAACACGATCCTTGTCACAGATACAGTAATGTAACATGATCCTTTTCATGGCAACGTTAATGTAACACATTCCTTGGTCACTTGCAACAGTTAATGTAACAATGACTCTTCGACACTTCACCAGTGATGTAATACCATAACCTAATCCCACTGGACCACCGCCCTTTACAATTTCAGCTGTGAATCTGTAGGGTCCAGTGTTACAAGTTAGACCTAATTCTTTGGGGTCCTCTCAACAGCCCTCATTGTGATTGATCCTCTTGAGTGGTTATCAGGTCCAAAGATTATCTGCTGGTCCACCAACCCAACCAATCTGATTTTATGAAAGTTTCTTTTTTTTATATAGATAACAACACCAGCAATACAAGAAATAAACATAGTTCATAAAGAAAAACTAATTAAATTGAAATGTGCCTAATATACAAACAATACCGCGAGTGTTAGTTATTGGAGAGAGGTGGTTTTCGTCTTAATCTTTTTCGGTTTAGCAGAACACCTGATTCAATCTCCAATGGGTTTTTTCGATGAATGATGTCACACCCGCCCAGAGATGGTTTCCTCATGCCAGGGCTTGGCCATCTCTTACACATCAACGATCATGGTATGGTCCGGAAGTAATTGCCCCAGCTGTCACAGTGAAAAAAGCTCTCACATTGGCTCGAGACAAGGCTTATTTATTGAGAATATCTTCGCCTCCTGCTAATTATGTGATGCCATGCATAATTAATTCATCCGTCCTCTAGCGTGTGTGCCACCTTCTGACATCACCCTAAGTACAATTTCATGTTGTGATTTTCTAGCATCCTACTTTCTGATATAAACAATTTGTATAAACATTTATTATTGAGAATAGCATTTATATTTAGAAGTTACATTTTTTCTGTAATCAATATGGATTATATTTACAACTTTACGAGTAAAACTCTTAAGAACAATCATTCTTTTTACTGGTAATTTTGTATGATATTCTTATTCTTTTAATATACCAAAGTCCTCACAGCCTATCAACCTCTTGGGATCTTTTAAGACAACTTTTTTCAATCTCTGTTTTCTGTTTTACACCATATCTTTATAAATACTACTATTATTATTATTATTATTATTATTATTATTATTATTATTATTATTATTATTATTATCCCTATTTTAGGGCGAAATTGCTCTTGCTGAACTATGACAACAAGTGAAAGTACTAAGAAAGGAAAAACACACCAGTGTATAATGAAAATATCAAAACAAAACTGCAAACAAGTCTGACAATACAAATGAAAGAAAGAAATCAGAAGATATTGGCAAAAGAAGGGAGACTCAAAAGATACCAGGACAGGGTCAAACAATACAAATAAAATGGGACTTTCCAAAATGATGAAAGAAAATTCAACCAACAAGTCGGTGGAGAATGTACAAGGACATACCAACAACTGGATACAAAAGAAGCAAAATAATTTTCAAGTAAAATATGGGAATAAAAAGAAGATAACAGAAAGAACAAATGGATGAATAACATAAAAAATGAATTACAAGGACTCAAAGAAAGGCCTGAGGCAGACATACACTTGGATTAACTCAAGAAAGTATCAAACACCAGGATATGGTGGTATACATGGATTCTGGTTGAAAAAATTCACATCCATCCTCAGCAGATTGGCTCTGCAGCTGAGTAAATGCCAACAAGAAGCAAACATACCTGAATGGATGACGAAAAGAATAACAACCCTGATCCAGAAAGACCTTCCAAAAGGAAAAATCCCCAGCAACTTTAGACCAATAACGTGTTTGCCTATGATGTGGAAAATCCAGATTGCACAGATTAAGGAAGAAATGTATAACTAACTTGTAATCTGTAGACTATTTCCAGAAGAACAGAAAGGGTTTAGGCAATCTACTATATATAGATCAGATAATCATTAACAAGGCAAAAAACAAAGCAAAAAAATGTAGCCAAGATATAGATTAACTACAAAAAGGCTTATAATATAGTCCAGAAATGTAAATTCTAGAATGTCTGAAAATGTACAAAATATCCAACAGTCATAAACTTCATCACAAAATCCATGAAAGACTGGAAAGAGGAATTAACAGCAGGAGGACAAATTCAAGTAGAAGTGAAAATCCAAAGAGGCATCTTCCAGGTAGAGTTGCTCTTACCACTGCTATTTGTTACAACTATGATGCCACTCAATTACATACTTAGGAAGTGCACAGGAGGATACAAATTTAGAAAATCACAAAAATGATTAATCACTTTATGTATGTGGATGACATCAAGCTGTTTGCAAAAAAATGAAAAAGAACAGGAAATCTTGATATAAACAGTAGGAATATATAAGTAGGATATATGAATGGAATTTTGCAGTGAAAAATGTACCATGCTGGTAATGAAAAGTGAGAGGAGAGAGACAATGGAAAAGATAGAATTGCCAAATCAGGAAAGCATCAAAACACTTGAAGAGAAAGAAAATTACAAGTACTTGTGAATGTTGGAAGTGGACACTATCAAATAAGCAAAGATGAAAGAAAAAAATAAGAAAATAGAATCACAGCAGAATAAGAAAACTTCTCAAAACCAGGCATTGCAGTAAAAGTCTCATCAGGCAGTCTCCCTTGTAAGGTAGTCAGGACCATTCTTAAAATGAACAAGAAGGAACTCAGACAAACGGAATAAAGTTTTAAAAAGTTGATGATGATGCTCAAGGTCTTACATCTGAGAGATAAGATAGATTATGTGTCAAGAAAATAAGGAGGAAGAGAAATTGCCAGCAATGAAGATAGCATCATCTAAAAATAAATAAAATATGAATTCATTATTTTAGTACACTATAACTTTGAAAAAAGACAAAAATAAGTGGTTGAGTTAAAGTAATTGTGATAGAGGATATGAGTCAGATGGTAGTAATGAGTGGAAATTACCATATTCTCTAAGAAAGAGGAGTAGACAATATTTCTTGCCTGCCTGAATCGAATCCATGTCCTCCTAAATGCAAAAATGGTGACTTGAGAGTGGTGTTGATGTGAGGTTCAATTGAGGTGCCCAAATGTTATATGATTGTCCAGACCACATTGCAGTTTTTGATTCAAGTGCCTGGATGTTGGAAAGCTGTGTCAATAAATAGACAGAGTCCAGTTGAGAACCTACTTTTGGGTTGAACCATGTACATTGGGAACTGATCAAAGATTTAAGGAGAGAAAGAGAAAGCAAAGGAGAGAAAGAAGGAAGGAAAGGAAAACCAGGACTGAAAGTAGGAAGGAAAGGAAAACCAGGACTGAAAGTAGAAACCCCATATTTTCTTAAAAAAAACTAGACTAATATAATTTTTTTGTTCAAATGTTACTTCTGATTTCTCTGCATCATAAAAGTACTTAGAAATAAAAATAATGGCATTTTGTGTTACAAGAAAGTAAAAGTAAACCTATAATAATATGTAATAGCAAGATCTGAAAATATTCATGAACAAAGATAAGAATCAAGTAAAAAGTTAATTCCATTTATTAGGCAACAATAAAAAGTTGATAAGCAGAAAGATACATTACAAAATAACTACATATCTCATCTGAGAGAGAGAGAGAGAGAATAAAAGCTTTTAGTATTCTTCTATGTCAAATAAAAAAGACAAAAAATATCAGATTTTAGTATATAGATATATATAAAATAATTTCCCTGAGTCCCAATGAATATGTGAACAGATAACTAGTATTATAAGAGAAAATAAAGATTATCCAATTAAACAAATTGCAAAATTATTTTAAAAAAAACAAACAAAACCTTATATGAGAAAATAATATTACATAACTGAGACCTAATGTTTCTTATATTTCAGATATAATGATAAACATCTAATTTCTGTTTATCAATCTTATCTATTCCATTGGAATGAAATAAGTATTTTTACTGATTGTAATTTAATAGAATGAAAGTGGCAATTTAATAGTTCTTTTTTCTTTTCTTTTTTTTTATTTTCAATATACCAAATCTGGTTAGATATTTCAGCTACTGCTGAAAAGTTTGATTTGGTTCATTTGTTTAATAGCATATGGACCTTCATGGGTTACTCAATGCCAAAGCCATCCTTGTAGAAGAACAGCAATGATACTATTTAACCCATAGTTGGCAGGAAAAGAGAGTTCATACCTTTCCCAAAGGTATTTGCTCAAAAATGAAAGTATCAATGTCAATGGAGTTAGAACTTGCTTACTATGAGGCCTCAGTCCAACACTTTAGCCATAATGTCCCAGAGAATCCCTCTAAGCTGAAAAATGATTTGTAGCCCCTTTTCATTAATATTTTCTCTTATCTTATTAGAATAATTTCCTAAGAACATTGACATGCATCCTTATCCTAAAGTACACATACAAAATTGTCTTATCATTATCATTTCAAATTTTTCATAAATTTATCAAGAAAGTGTGGCTGGACTGAAATTTTTAGAAAATCTTTTTTTTTATGAAAGAAACATTCAGTAGGGAAATATTTGAGAAATTGTATGAAAAATAGGCTAGTAATAATTCAGGAAATTTCATGCTGATGGATATATAGATAAATTATATTTTTTCAATAGATAATAAAAATAATGTCGAAGTTTTGTTTGATTTAATAAAAATATCTTTCCTGTAAAGTGAGTATGAATTATATGTATCATTGGTTTTTCATGAATAAGCACAAGTGGTTACTCTATAAAGAGCATTTCTGCTGATTGAAAACCAATGTTTTTCCTTTAGTAGGAGAAATGAATTATAATATATTTTGACAATCTAGATCCTTTTCATATTTCCAAGAAAAACATTTAAAATCTTTTTAACTTTATTTTTATTTTATTTTATCCTAACAAAAAGAACTCAATCAAAAGTTGCAGATAACTGCAATAAGTCTTGTCAGTTAAAACATAACTACTAGAAAAACTTTATAACAGATTGACCCCCTCAAAATATAACATTTTTAGGAACTTATCTCCAAAAACTGAGGTGCTTTTGTTATAAAGCAACCATTTTTGAGACATTTTATTGTAACATTATTTTGTAAATAATCATGCTTGTTTTTCCTCCTATTTTTGGAATTTACATTGCTGCACTTTGAAATAGCACAGAACTACTCTTTGATTATATCTATAAAAATAACAGCTGCTTCTTTGTGTTTGTGAAAACAAATCTGGAATCAAACAAAATCTCAACAACTTATCTAGTGTATGTAAACATGAGTATACAGAAACACACACAGAGAATACATACTTAAATATACAACTCCTCTTACCAAAAAAAAACAAAAACATCTACATAGACAAGAGGTTTTCACGGACATTCACAGACATAAAAACTGAAATTAAACAAGATCACAACAACCTATCATAATAATCTTTAGTATAAAAACAACAGGCAGAACTTAAATTGGTCATTTAAAATCTCCTGAAGAAGACGTAAAGCCTGAAACACCTGCAGAACATAAGTATATGAAATACTGAAAACCTAAATGCCAAATTTAAAATGATTTATGGATCTATTCATTTTAAGATATTTACTTTTCTCTTGTTAGACCAACAATAATCTCTCTCTCTCTCTCTCTCTCTCTCTCTCTCTCTAAGATTATTGGTTTGGTTTCTTTGTTTAATGGCATATCAACTCTTTTTAGGTTATTTAATGCCAAAGCCATTCTCCTAGAAGGACTGTAGTGGTACTATTCAACCCATAGCTGGGAGGATAAGGGGGTTCATACCTTTCCCAAGGGTATTTGCCCGAAAGTGAACATAATAGCGCGACTGGAGTACGAACTTGTGTACTACGATTCCACAGTCCGTCGCTTTAACCATTACACCATGAGGACACCCCCTATAAGATTATTGTTAGTCTAACATATATGTATATGCATATGCGTGCATATATTGGCATACTTGAATTTTTGTATAACTTGCACAATATATTCAGAAAGAAATAGAGATGTACAAAATTTGTATCAACAGACTATTTTTAATAAGATATATGAGATAAAAAAACAACAAAAAACAATTACTTTTAACTTACATACATTTATTTTAAAGAAATTAAACTATGACCTAAACAATAATAGAGGGAGCCTTAATATTTGGTAATGTACCTTTGATAAAATTAACTGCCTCCAAATCTATCTTCAGGCTATCTATAAGCTTTTTGAACATTTACAGGATTACTTTCACAATGGTAGATTTCAGCTGTTTACAAAACTTTTCAATGGAATTGAGTTCAAAACTTTTTGCAGGCCATTTTAAAATAGTTAACCTTACTTTAACAATCATTCTTGTGTGATTTGCTTCTTTACTGTGTTAGTAACTAACTTTGAACCAAAACGAGTACTTTTACATTTCCATAAGTGTCAATAGACCAAAGCTGTTTTATAAGATTCATTCCTTCCTCCAAGAAATATGTACATGATATGCTTAAATTTTATGAGTACCAATAATGTTGATCAGAACCATGGCAGCAAGTATAATTATTTAACAGTAATTTGAGATTTCTTAAAAATGCATCAAATTGAGCCATTTAATATTTTTGAGGGAAGGTGAATCAGAAGTTGAAATATATTTGAACTTATTCATTTTAGTTGTTCTTGTTCTTAGCATAACTAAAAAAATAAAGATAATTATGAAGTAAAAAGCTTTTAGATTAATCAAAAGAATTAGTTTAACAAACTTAATCATTTGTCTATAATGGCCAATAAAAAGACAACACATTTACAAAGCCTTGACAGAACTTACTTTGATAGACAACTTTCATAATTCAATATTTAGAATCAATAAGTACCTCTAAGATGAACCTTTAATCTTTGTTGCACAATGATGGAACATTGCAGTTATATGATAGTTCAATGGACAAAGGCACGAAATATCTGAAAAACAATAGTAAAAAATATCCAAAGTTCTTTAAACATTCCATATATCCTAAATATTCATGTAATAAATTTAACAAAGTATGATGATTTATTAGTGCCAGGTACTTAATATATATTATATACTTTATTATTATAATGATTTATTAAAGATGATTAACTGCTGGATTTTTTCATATTAAGGAATATGTAAATTGGTATAAAAAAAAACTCCAATAGCTATACTAGGAGAATGAATTTATTACATCCTACCAATACCACGCAGTGAATACTAATGATGGTCACTGGCAAGTTTCTGGGTAAGATCATACCTCACTTTTGGAGAGGGTGCAGGGGAGACAACTCCAGTGGATTAACAATTCTTCCCCTTTTTTCTTTTTCTTTCAGATGAGCATCTGAAAAAGAAAATTAAAAAAAATGAATTCATCAAACAGATGACTTCTTGGGCTCTGATATAAAAACCAAGGATTTTAAATGATGGCACTCCTTTCTTTGTTAAGGAGTCTGCAATTTGTCCATCAGTTGGTATTCAAGAGATCTCTGAAATTTCTTTTTTGTCCATCATTTCCCTTAATATGGCCACTTCAATGTAAAGTTTCTATCTAAAATTTGTTTTGATGAATGTACTAAGTCATAGAGACAGAAATTGTTTGTTTTGTGTATGATCCTAATGTACTCAGTTTTATCTTCTAGCTGCAGTAGTTCCAACACTAGTTTTCTATAAAATAATCAGGTTTCTGACAGATCAACCATGGCTAGTGTTTCAGCAGCTAGTGTACAACCCTTCTAATATGTTTAGATTGCCAAGCAATGGGTATATATTTATTATTGTTTCCTACAAGAAAGAGCATACAGTCTCCTTGGGATCCCCCATCTGTTGAATTACCAAAAAAAGCATAACTTAGATCAGGTCTGGTTGAGGTGGCTAGCCAATTAAGATGACCAATGACTTGCCTGGTTTCTGTAATGGATATTGCTTCTACTGGAATATATCTTAATTGCACTACATATTTTTTCTGGCCATGTTTGATATTCTTATTATTATTCTTTATATCTAATCCTATGGACTGGAACTCAGCAACTTCTTCAGATTTGATTCCAAATACATGATGAAGCCTGTCTATAATTCTGCTCAGAAAGATTTCTGACCCTGCAAAGCAAAAATCATCAACATGACCAGCAATTATACCTTGCAGTTCATTTCCAAAATGCCATGTAAATACTGCTTGATCGTATTTTGAAGCTACTGCTCCAGATTTTATTAACTACTCCATGAGTGCAAGGTACTAGGACTGAGAAGCATCAGTCAAACCATATACACATTTTGGGAGTCTCCAAATATAAGCTGGAGGTACATAAGCCTCTTTAGGAGAATCCAGATAAACCAATCAATCCAACTGTTTACCTGCAATGACACACAGGAGAATGGCTGCGTAGATGGATTTCAGTTTGTTTTCATCACCAAACTTCTAAGTCCTCACCCCATCTTGAATTTTTCTGTTTTCTGTTTTTCTGGTATGGTTTCCAGAAAACACTCATAACCATTTCTTTTCATAGACAGTTCAGAAGTACCACTGTCCAGGACAATTGAGCCAAGTGTTTCACCCAAAAACATGTGAGCACTATCTTCCTGTTTTTGCTGACTCATCTGCATAAGGATAGATACAAGATGATGATCTTCCATTCCATTGTCTTCTTTTTTATATCTGATATCCTTAGGGCAGTTGTGAGCCTAGTGAAACTTACATCTATACATAAAACAGTTAGTGTAGTTACTTTCAGGTCCTAGTAGGTTTAAATTCTTTTCATCAGTGGAACATGTTGAATTTTTGTTATGTCCCCACCTTTCATTAGCTTGCCGACCAGAAAAACGAGGTTTTCTGTTAGAACAGCAACCATAAAATTTCACTCTAGCTTCTTCCTGGTTGTTTACATTGAAAGTAACATCCATTTCATTTTTCACTGTGACTGGGAGAGAGTTGGGTGACAAAGTGTCGGAATATTGTCTGTGCAATACTTTCTTTAACTGTTTCAACATCACATAGCATGAGTCTACTGACTGTAGCTTTTATGAGTCTTTCTTTCTCTGGAGTAAGATTAGTGCTTTTTAATGTCCTGTAGACAAACACAGGATCTGGTAAAATTATTTTGTGTTCTTTTTAATTCAGCAATGTGACACTCAAAATTTGTGAGAAACTGTCTATTGATGTACCCTTGGTTCTTTGATATTGCTCAAATGACTTGTATGCCATAAAAACCACTCGGTTTGCATCTTCCAAAAAGAGTGTGTCTAATTTTTCATACAATTTCTTCATGCCATCTTTGACATTTAGTGTGGTTCCAATGTCCAGTTCCAATACAGCCCTTCTGGCTTTTCCTTCCAATGACAGCAATACTACAGGTAGAATGAATTTATTACATCCTACCAACACCACATGGTGAGTGCTAATGATGGCCACTGGCAAGTTTCCAGGTAAGATTGTACCTCACTTTTGGAAAGGGTGCAGAAGAGACAACTCTGGTGGATTAACTTTTTTCTCATTCAGGATTAACATTCTTTACAAAAGAAAGTATCATTATTGAAATGAATACTTTACAGCAAAGCTAAGTTTATATCAAAGAAAGCAGAAATACCAAATGATTGGGATTTATTAGAATGTTCTTCAAAGTTATTTTTTCTTCTCAAAATAAGGAGAATTGATTCAAAGCTTTAATGAAACACACATGTAGTACATATCGATATAATCATTGAACATATAAATCCTAAAAATAGTATGTATTTTAGTTGCTCTTGTCAGTAAAGTTACAAAAAAAAAGAAAGGAAAGAAAGAAAGAAAAAAATCTTAGACAATATTTAATGTGTGCACAGTACTCAATGGTGCTGAATTTTCACAATAGGTATAAACTTAACCTTACACTCTATTTGATAGTCTACATACTAGCAAGTTTTACTTTTATCTCAGAGTACTTGTCAATCAGCTTCATTTCTTTGGTTGTAATGTTCTGATTAGCAGATATAATTACATCAATTATTTGACATTCTCTCAAGTTAGGGCAGAATGTCCAGGCAACAATGTTTAAGCACTTGGCCTGTTTGAAAATCCTGATTGTTTTCATACCAATTGTTTGCTATAAAATAGTTAACCTTGCTACAGAAAAGCCAATGAAGATGATGACAAATCTTCTCTTTTGCATTATTATTATTTTAGCCCACATAGTATTTTCTACCCCATGTAAGTGTATTCATTATCCAATGAGAAATTTTATGTTTTTTAGATAAACTGAGTTATTAAATTTTACTAATAAAGATAAAATGTGACATTTTCAAAAGTAAAATCAAATGTATTTTTCTTAAAGAATAAGAAAAAGATCCTTTTTTTTTTAATGCTAAAATGAATAGGAATGTACAAGAAAAAAAGTTAATAAAGATGAATAGATTTTTTTAAAGTTTAAATATTGATTAAAAATGCAAAAGTAGCAATATTTATCTATTTTGAATGGTTAGATTTTATCTTCTGCCACTTGTAAGAGTTCTCGTAGTTTAATCAATAGAGCAGCTGATAAAGGTTAACCAGGTTTCTAAAGCAAAAGATTTGAGTCTTGACAAAAATGTATTATTTATTTCTAATCAATATTCTTTACTAAAACTTCAGGATGCATTGTTTACATGAAAATGCAACTAAAATTAAGATGAGAGAATACAAGCCAAATAAAATTAATGATTGTTAAAAACCTGGAAGTTATTCAACAGATGTAAAAATCAACAAATTCTGTAAATATATCTGAGGGAAAGCACTTTTTTCAGATCATTGCTGAAATGGACAGTTATAATTAGTATACTAATGATCATTTTCTGAAGAAAAGAGTCCCCAGATATTTTTCTTATGAATTATATACCTGATGAAGATGAAAGGATGGATCACCCTGAATATTGCTGTAATGGCATCAAGAATACAAAGAAATAGTTCAATTGTCAAAACAAAATGTGCTATATATACCAGAAATTTAAACATTTAATCATTTTTTAAATGAATTTAAAGACAATAGAGCACATATCATTTATAACATGATGGTTGCTATCATTTCTAATTGGTTATCAGTTAGAGTGTTCGCCAATAGCCCAGGAGACCGGGGTTCAATCCCTGGTCAAATCATACCAAAGACTCAAAAAATGGTACTTGATGCCTACTTGCTTAACACTCAGCAATATAAGGTATGTATCAAGGGTAAAGTGAAGCAATCCAGGGAAAGGAGTAGCGCCTTCCCCTACACCTTGGTGTTGCAGCTATTGAAAGGAGAGCCTTCGGGTCACCCTCGACTAACGTCGCCAACTTTACTTTACTTACTATCATTTTTCAATTTTTGCTTGAATTTCATCGAAATTTTCTGAATTTTGATACTTTTTAAAAATAAATTAGAGCTAACTATTTGAATTTTATTTGTACTGATATGTGCTCAATCAAATTTGTGATTATGCTAGGTTTTATATATGTATATTTGAAAGTTTTTTAAATTATGAATTATTTATGCCAAATGAAATCTATATTAAATAAAAATGAGGGTTATTCAATAAATAATTAAATAAGGTGAATTTTGCAATGACTCACATTTCACTAATGAAAAAATTTTTGCTTTATTTTTCAAAATCATAGACATCATGTTGTTCTGCGAGCACAGATCTCCCTGATCCTCTCTCGCCACTCCTCCCTATCATCCATTTCTCTTGGCAGGTCTTCCAGGCTACACCCGATATCAGCACAGAGCTGCTGTAGATAGGTTCTAGCTAGTCATCCAACCTTTGCTTGTTCATGTGAAGGGGTCAACAGGAGTACATCATTTATGTGTTCATCCTTACTTCTCCAGCTGTGTCCTGCATGTCTGGTTCATCTAATTTGGATGGTTTTCATCATGAGTGGTAGCTGCTGTTTTGTGAGGTGTTACCCCCAGAATTTGTTCAATACAGCTCACAGCATTCTTGTGTAACTGCCGTCAAGCTTTTTCTCCATACACTTAGTTAGCATTTATGTGGTGCATCCATATAACAGTATTGACACAACTGCTGCTAGGGAAAAAAATGCATTTTATTTTATCGGACAGGTCTGGCTTCCATATCACTGATAACCTATCAATAGCTGTCCATGCCTTTGCTCGTTGCATGTTGATATCATTTTTGGTTGATGAGACACTGCTTCTGAGGTAGGTGAACTTGTCCACGAGTTTCAGAAAAACACCATTTAGCATGGAGATGTCACCTCTTTGATTAAAGCACATGTATTCTGTTTTGTCTGTGTTGACATATAGGCCTATGCCACCTGCTGCCTGTTCCAGACTATGTAGCAGGAATTTGGCCTGGGTGAGTGTATTTGCCAGAAGCGCTATGTCATCAGTGTAGTTCACATCATTAATAGTCAGTGCGGGGTATCTTCTGCTTCTTTCCTTTGCCAGCATAAAGCCGTCTTCTTTCATTAAGTCTATATACTTGCAAAGCATGTAGTCTCGGCAGATAATAAACAGGTATAGAGCTAATGTATCTCCTTGCAACACACCTGCTACAATGTCAAAGTAGTCTGTGTCTCCATCTAGTGAGCAAACTTTTACTTTGGTGTTTTTATATAGCATCATTATGGCTGTGACAGTTTCTTTGGGGAGACTGTAGGTGAGAAGTATTTACTCCATATTCCCTGTGTGTCAAATGCCTTGGAGAAGTCTACAAATAATAGTGTTACTTCAAGGTTTTTTGCATGAACACCTTCAAAAATTTGGTGGATTGTCAAAATCACAAATTTTTCAATATAATCTCCATTTATTAAAAACACATTTTTCCAATTGGAAAAAGAAAAGAAGCTTTTGCATTTCTTCAGCATAGAAATCTTTACACTGACATTTTAGCCATTTGTTCATGGTGTTCTGCACTTCATATTCACTTGAAAAGTTTGTTTTACACAGAAATTCTTTGAGGAAGCCAATTCAAGAGGAAATCAGAGGGTTCCAGATCTGGTCAGTAAGGAGGATGTGGTATCATTGATATTTTTTGATTGGTGTTCCCAACCAAACTGACTGATGATTTGCACTGTTCTTGGATTATTCTGGTAAAATCCAATGAAAACTGACCTTGGAAGGTCATCATGAAGAATTTTGTGTGCTATACCCACAGAAATTACCAATTGTTCAGAAGAAATATTCTCCATTGTAACTCTTCTGTCAGACAAGATGAGTGCATTAACAGTCTAGCCTGTCTTCTTGAATACTATTTTGATTTTGTTTAAACAATTTAGCCCATTCATAAACATTTTTTTAATAAAACATGCTTTTATGTTCACATCACAGATTCTTCTGTAAATTTACTATTGTTTGCACTACTCAGCCACAAAAATTTCATGACATCCTTCGGTTCAAGCCTGGAGCACTGTCTGATTTGCTGCCATTTTGAATAGCCTCAAAAAATATTTTTGCAAGATTAAAATAATTCATGCAATAAACAAATTCCAAACAATACAGAGTTTGCATTTGATTAAAACAATTCTGGAAGGAAAATATCATTTTGCTTGTTTTTCATAAAATTTCACTATATTTATTGATGCTATACAAAATTGAATTTTCAAATGAAAGAGTTTTTTCCATTTTAGAATTTGTATATATGAGGGGTATATAGAAATTCTAAAATGGAAAATACACCTTAATTCCAAATTTCAATCTTGTTAATTAGAAATAATTAATTCCTTGTGTGACATATTGACCTTTGATACCTGGTTAGTGTGGATTTTGTTAACAGGATATGCACCTGTGTCTTAAGGTAGACAAGGGACAGCATAAATGAATCATGTGAATTGTGCCTGAAGGAAAAATGCATGGGCGTCCATAAAATATAAAATGATGGAAGTTTTTCGACCCTAGGGTCAGTCAGGGAGAGCAGTCAGCTGAGTGAGCCAGCAGCCCCAGCTCCGTATCAAGCTCCCATCAAAGAAGTAAGAAGAAGCAAGGCTCTGAATATGTGTATCACAATGTGGTGTCAATCAGAGCAGTCTGACTCTCTCTCTCTCTCGCACACACAATGGTTACAATGTTTTAAATAAAGGAGTTTATATTTCTATAAACAAATGTTATTGCTTCTTCTTTTGGATATATAACATTAATATTGATTTGATGTGCAGTGACTTGCTGTGTGTTTTTTTTTTTGAATGAAAAAAAAAAAAACAGATTTATTTCAAACTTGCGTTATTCACCAGATGATCGAAGGAAAAGTGGCTGATGAAAGAAAAGAAAGAAAAAAGGAGAGACAGAGAGGGAAGGAAAGAACAAAGAATAGTAAACAACCGGAAAGAATGACCTCAACGCACCAAAGAACAAAGTTGGACACAAGGCCCAGAATGAAAAATAGAACTAGAAAATTGAAGAAAAAGAAAAATTTAACACACCAAGAATATAAAAAAGAAAGAGCTAGAAAGAAAAAGAAAAAAAAAACAATTAAAAAGTAAAGGAAAATGAAAAAGAAAAGAAGATGCCAAAATGAGAAGATGAAAAAAAAAAGAAGAAATTAATCAACACTAGTTAAAAGTAGGTATGTTGCTCATTCTGAAAAAATCTCATATTTTTGTTTACTCTTCTCTGTCTCTTTCAAGTTTCATGGGTTTGTGCCTCATAGAAGCAAAATAGTTCTGGAAAAATTGAAAACCTATAATGTAAAGATGAAACTACTAGATTTTAGTTTTAATGATTTAAGAAAGAAAAGAAAGAAAAAAAAGAGGGAGACATATAAACAGGTTGTAGGACAGCAAGAAAAAAGGGTTGCTGACATGTTAAAGAAATGACAACTTGATCATAATACAATTTGAGTAAGTAAGACATTGGAATTTTTAACATAAATAGAAATTTTTATGAATGAAATTTTAGCATAAATCATAAATATGCACTGTAATATAGTAATTTGATATTGTAAGAGTTTGTATTTTGGTATTATATTTGATTCTGGGGTCAGAGAGTTTTGTATGAATATTGTATATGGTTATGGGGTGGTTCATTCATTTTTGGCGCATAGAATAGGTGTGTGGGATGGAGTGTTTTTGCAGAGTTGTTTGAGTAAGAGGACAGTTGTGTTGAAAAAACTGTGGATCTTCTTTGGATAATGGAACAGTTGTGTTGATGTATTATTGATTAACAAAATTTACCAGAGTGCCAAAATTTTGGGGTGTTGGCAGAAAGCCAGACTATTGCTTTAGTTGAAGATGGAGTGTTTCCCACCCATGAACAGGAAAGACTGAATATTGAAAATTGGGATGGGAGTTTGTTGTTGAATGTACCAACACTTAACTTATATGGTAGTATGCGGAGAGATTCTGGGCAGGGATTTGAATCAGAATTAAAAGAAAAAAGTACACTCATTAACTACTGAAAAAGAAAGTAGAAAGAGCAATGGACAGCAGTGAAAAACTAAAGAAGGAGTGTCGACATATAAAGGGGAAGGTTTGTGTTGTTAGAAAAAAGTCTCAGAAATTTTATCTCACCTTTGGAAGTGGGCAGGAAAGGAATATTGTGATGTTTTGGTCAAAAAAGAAGAAAAACCAATAAATAAAAAAAATGATGGCTGCATACAAGTCATGCTTAGTTTTGTGGAGATATTTGCATGAAATTGGAAAAGGAGGAGCATGAACCTATGGTGGCTTGGGTTGAAGGAAGGTGAAGATAGAAAGCAATAGAGAAAAAGATTGAGAGGTAATGATTTACAAATATAGAAAGAAGACAAAAATAAAAAGAGAAAAGAATAGAAAATGAACAACTGAACAGACAAAAAAGATACATAATTGGTAAGTGTAAAACAGAC
Organism: Sepioteuthis lessoniana; assembly: GCA_963585895.1. Classification (NCBI taxonomy): domain Eukaryota; kingdom Metazoa; phylum Mollusca; class Cephalopoda; order Myopsida; family Loliginidae; genus Sepioteuthis; species Sepioteuthis lessoniana. Next base: position 54,118 of record CAUZXS010001246.1, on the reverse strand, counting down.
ATTATATCATAGAATAAGAAGAAAAGAGAAAAAAGAAGCTAAAAGAAAGGAATAGAGTAATGAACAGTGATAAGAAAAAATATATGAAAATTATTAAAGTAAGAAAGACATTGTATCATAGAAGTTTAGGTATGAATAAAAAGGAAAAAGAAAAGACATAGGAGAATGAACAGTGGTAAGAAAGAGATGGATGATAGAAAAATAGACATTTGAATATAAAGATAAAAAGATATGTGATATGGGCTAAGTAAAGATAAAAAAAAAAAGAACCCATGGACAGCAGTAAAAATGGAGGGAGAGAAGGAAAAAAAATGAGAAAAAGATGGTTGGTTGGTTGGCATATCATGTTGGTTATTTAATACCAAATCCATTTTTATACAAATAAGTTCTATTTCAAACAATTCAGTTTAGTGTAAGTACAGTCTCAATGTCAAAAACAATTCAATTTTAAACAATTCAGCTTAGCATAAGTATACAGTTTAGTTCTATTTGACCTATAGATAGGACCTTATCAGGGGCTATTACTCTGAGCCAAAGTGGACCTGGTTGGTTAGTTGGGTTTAATGGCATATCAACCTCTATAGGTTATTTAATGCCAAAGCCTGCTTACACATATGTATGGTTTGTAAATACATAATTTAATGATACCATACTAAAACCAAATGATTCATTTACTCGCATACAAGTAAATATTTTCAAGTATTTCTGTATGACATTAGTTTATTTAGTGATGATAGTTTTTTTTTTTTTTTTTTAATTATTATTTTGAACTACTATTTCTACTAACACAAACATAATGGTATTTCTATTCAGCAATAATTTGCTTTCAGTTGATTAGTTTGTTGTGTTTTCAGGATTGAAACCAAGTCTAAATCTTCTGGTACAACCCGGTCTCTTTCAAGAATGACAAAACATTGTCCATGTGGACGTTCTCAAGTCCTTCATGGTATTTGCATGGAAATAGTGCTTTCTGGTGTCATTAAAAACTTTATGCCTAAGGAGAACATGTTTGATTGTACAGGGCTTTTGGCATGTCCAGCACTGTGGTTGCTGTTCTTGCTTGAGTATAAAATGTATGTGCGTTATAGTTACTTGTTCTATTTTGCGATTTTCGGAAAGCTGGGCGCCATTCTCCCAAAAAGGGTTTAACCTGGAATTTTTTATTATTGGTATTTCTATTCCAGCATTGTTGCCATTTTTTTTTAAGGAAATTATCTATTTTGGGTTTCAGATCAGTGTATGGGATGTTGTACTTGTCAGGGGTCAAGTCTAAAGCTGATTTTGCTGCTGCGTCTGCTCTATGATTTCCTCTCCCCCCAATGTGGCTTGGAATCCAGCAAAAAACGATTTCTTTGTTTGATGTTGAGTGTAGTCTGCAAAGTAGTTTGATAATAAGTGGGTGCTCTAGTTTTTTTTATAGTTTAATGATAATAGGACAACAGAGAGGGAGTCTGAGAATATGATGAATTTTTTGTGTTTTTGTTTTGAGATAATGTCGAGAGCCAAGTCTATTGCACAGGCCTCAGCTGTGAAAATAGAACTTTCCATTGGAAGAGCTTTTGTTTTTATTATTTTGTTTAAGACTGCTGCACATGCTGTTTTATTGTTGTCTTTGGATCTATCAGTATAGATACATAGGTAGTCAGGATGCTGTTGGAGGATATTTTGATGTTTTTCTTGGTAGGTGAAGGGATGTGTCTTTGTTTTATGGAGTTGATTCAGTTGGAGGTTAACTTTTGGATTTTTAATGATCCAAGGTGGTATTTGTGGCAAGATGCTTTTATGGGTATTATTTAGAGGAATGGTGGCTTCTTTGAGAATAGGCTCCATACGGAGGCCAAATGGTCTAATTGATTTTTTTTTTTAGTTGAAATATTGTCAGTATTTTGGATCAAAGGTGCAGTCATATGCTGGGTTAGAGGGAGAAGATTTAAGTTTGGTGTAATACTGAAGGGCTAATTTTTAACTTCTGATCTGTAGAGGTGCTTCGTGAGCTTCGGCGTATAGGCTGTCAATTGAAGAAGTTCTAAATGCTCCTAATACCAGTCTTAAGCTTTCATGGTGAATAGGGTCAAGTTGTTTCAGATAAGATTTCCTGGCAGATCTATATACGAAAATGCCATAGTCAAGTTGAGAACGGAGAAGAGTTCTATATAACTTGATTAGAGTTTGATGGTCAGCTCCCCACTCTGTGTGGGCAATGACTCGCAAAAGTTGTTGGGCACGGGTTGATTTGGTTTTTAGGTATTTTATGTGTGAGATGAATGAAAGTTTTTATCGAATATTACACTAAGGAATTTGTATTCATTAACGACAGGTATTTTGGATTCATCAATTTTTAGGAGAGGGTCATTGTGCATTTTCCTTAGAGAGCAAAAATGCATGCATTTAGTTTTAGACTTGGAGAATTTAAATCCATTTTCTCTTGCCCATTTATTTACTTTGTTTAAGTTTAGTTGAAGTTGTCGCTCTACTATGTTCATATGAGTGGCCCGATAGCATATGACGAAGTCTTCGACATAGAGAGCACAGTCAATTGAGGGGGTTAGACATTTTACAATATTATTGATTTTGATGGAGAAGAGAGTAACCGAGAGGATGCTGCCTTGCGGAACACCCTCCTCTTGATATTGTGAGTTTGAAAAGGTGGATCCCATGCGTACCCTAAATGTTCTTTCGAAGAGAAAGTTTTTTATGAACATTGGCAGTCTTCCTCTTAAGCCTAGATCATATAGGTCCCATATAATACCATACTTCCACGTAGTGTCATAAGCCTTCTCTAAGACGAAAAATACTGCCGTCAGATGTTGTTTTCTGATGAAGGTTTCTAGTCATATCAAATGATCTATGGTTCCTCTCCTTTTCCGGAATGCCATTTGCATATTTGTTATTAGACCATTTGTCTCGAGATACCACGTCAGTCTACTGTTTATCATCTGCTCCATACTCTTACAAAGACAGCTACTCAATGCGATGGGTCGATAATTCTGTGGATTCAATATATTTTTACCTGATTTGGGGATCGGGACAATTATTGATTGTTTCCATGTTCCTGGGGAAGTACTGTTCACCCAAATATTATTATATAGCTTTAGTAGGCATTTGACCGATTCATCTGGTAGCTGTTTGAGGAACTCGTTGTGTACTTCATCAGGACCGACAGCTGAGTGGTTGGATTTTTTTATGGAGTCCACTAGTTCAGTTAGGGTAAATGGCTTATTGTATTCTTCAGAGTTATTTGAAGAAAACCTTATTTTTTTCTTTTTGAGGGTGGGTTTGATTTTATAGAATTCTGTGTTGAATTGGCTGGAGGAGTTTTTAGAAAATGTTTCTGCAAGAAGATCGGCAATGGCCTTTTTACCTGTTATTTTCTGGTTTGTTACAGAGAGGTGTTTTAATGGAGTTGATTGTTTTTTACCGGCTATTTTTCAAATCATGAGCCAAACCGTTTTGATGTTAGAAGAGATATCTAGCTTGCTCACACAATTTTGCCTTGATTTTTTCTTGGCTTCTCTGATGATTTTACGAGCATTAGCTCGGTGGAATTTAAAAGAGATTAAATTGGAGGTTGTGGGTTCAGTGTTGAATTTCCGCAAAGCTGCTCATCGTAGGTGAATAGCCTGTTTACATTCTTTGCTGAACCAAGGTCTGTCTTGTTTATGAATTGGGTTGTGTGGAATGCATGTTTTAGCTATATTTATGAGTTTTCTGGAGAATTCGAGAATGGTTCTGGTATTGTTTACTATGAGGTATTTCTGACATTGAGAGCAAAATTCTTCCCAGTTAGCTTTATTTAACCTCCACCGGGGAAGGTCGTCGTCTTGGGGGTGCAAACTCTCGAGTACAATTGGGAAATGGTTGCTCCCACATGTGTCGTTATACATTCTCCAGGTGAAATCAAGGAAAAGTGAAGTGTCACAGAGGGTTAAATCAATGGCTGAGTAGGTAGCAGATGATGGATCCAGGTGTGTTGGTGATTTTTTGAAGAATAGGCAGAGATTATTATAGTTAATGATATTTTCATGACTTTGGCCTTTGTGGTTTGTGCTTCTACAGCCCCATATGGTGTTATGGCTGTTAAAATCAAGTGGAATAAAAGGTGTGGGTAGTTGCTGCAATATGTTGTTGATTTCACTTTCATTTATGGCATCGTGAGGCGGAATATATATGGAGCAGATATTAATTGTTTTGTGTAAAGTCACTTTGACAGCTATTGCTTGGAGTTGAGTGTTGAGGTGGATTTTGCTTTGAGGCATGTCATTCCTAATAAGGATTGAGACACCACCTGAAGCTCCATGACCGGTATTGTTGATGAAATTGTAACTTTGGTAGGTTTTTTATTGTGATATCATCATCAGTTTTAAGAAATGTTTCTTGAAGGAAGACAATGGCAGGTTGTTGAGTCATCAATAAGAGCAGTTCGCTCCTATTAGCTTTGATTCCGTGGCAGTTCCACTGGATTATTTTGTGGTTCATTCTAGGCCTTAAATCTGGACTGTTTGATCGTTTATTTTTAAGGCCTTTATGTTTATGTACTTGGGGGCTGTTTTCTATTTCCATCTTTTTTAAAATTTAAAATTTGCTACTCAAGTCAACATTTTCACTTTCAATGGTTTTTTGTTTTGGAGTAGTTTCTTGTTTGGGGAGGTATCTGTAGAAGTGGGTGGTCTTATTGTGGATCTCCCATCTTTTGGTCTTGTTTTGGAAGGTGATTTCTTTGTTATACATTTTCTTGATCGGTCTTAACCATGGAGGTGTGAGTTTGTGCAGGTGTCTTCACTTTGTCTGCTACAAGATCTGCCTTTGTAGTTGGTGTCTCTGAAATTTTGTTGGTATCAAGGGATGCTCTTATTTCATTGATATAGTCTTCCCAGACACCCGGCTCCAGCTGAATCAATTTTTTTACTATCCTCTTGTAGTTATATTGCGTTTTATTATGCTGGATGGTTTGAGAGTAGGTTGTGGTCTTAGATCCTACTATCATTTTCCGCGCTTCATTGTATGGGATGTTATTCCTGTATTTAATTCCTAATATTTCCTTTTCCAGTTTCCAACTCTCACAAGATCTTGCATAGATGGGATGATCGCCTCTGCAATTTTCACACCTATATTGCTTGTTACAATTGTCAATGTGGTGGTCAGGATCTTGTTGACCACATTTGCCACATACTCGTCAACCTCTACAATTATCCTCATGATGGCTGTATTTTTGACAATTGTAGCAACGCAATGAATTGGGTATGAATTGCTCAACTCTCTCCATTGCGTAGCCTACTTTTATCTTCTCTGGTATTTTGGGTTGGTCAAATGGCATTATGTAGGTGTTAGTTTCAATGAGTTTACCCTCTTTTTTGATTGTAACTCTCTTTACTTCTGTTACACCTTGTTTCTTAATTTTTTTTTTATTCCTTCAATTGTGCATAATGACAATTCCTTACTTCTTACAACCTCTTCACTTATATTCAAGGATTTGTGAGGGTAAGTTTTAACGTTTATAGTGTGGAATTTCGTCATTTTCAGTAGGAAATCGGCATTTTTCCTTTTATTTACTTCAACGAGCAAAGTTTGATTTTTTTAGTTTTTTTATGTGGACGGGAGTCATATTTGTAGATATTACTTTTTCAATCAAAAAAGGCAATAGGTTTGTTATTGGCGTTCCCATGGATTCAATTATTATGAATCTGGGGAAACTTGCCACACCTTCATAGTCTGATTAAGTTTCCGTTAGGGTATGTTTCAGTTTTTTTGATGAAGAAAAAGCCAAGATTGGTAATTGTTATTTGCTGGTTCTATGCTCCACCATCCACCATGAAGTCCAACTTGAGAAGGGAATGAACCAAGGGGGTAACCCATTCGCCTTGGCTGAGACGGGGATACAATACCAGTATATTCATGCAAAGAGTATGATTCTGAGCCTCTGCCAAATTATGCTTTTAAAAAACAACAATCTCACAGCAATCATAAGTCCTACCTCAGCACAATTGACCCTCAGCCCCCGCCTTCTAGCACGTATGGAATAAAGGGTTGGGAATAGTTCCGCAAAAGTAGATTGTATGATATTGGGAAAAAAACCAAAAAACCCCAAATATATGTGCTAGGGCATGTCGAGACCAGCCGATTGATCAGATCGGGCCCAATCTGACCGCCCATCAGACCAAGTAAGGGCCAAAGTGATGTTTTGCAAGCCATTGACCACTCTGTCGCTGGATCAATGACTTCTCAACCACCAGGGTTCCGTCCTAGCACCTTACGGGTTGCCACGCACGACCAACAGGTGGCTTCATTGGGCGGGGGTCTTATCCCTCTGCAGAGGTACAGTTGGCGTATTCTACAACCCCAGCCGACAGGGCGAAATGTGGACCTGGGATTAATAGTAATGAAGGGGTACTCCGCATTCCCCAAAGCTCCAGCAATACAGGAACCTCCCCATCAGATTGTTTAGTGACATATTCAGGACAATCGTTGGGTGGGAGGTGTCTTACCCCTCTGCAGAGGAGCAGTCGGTGTATTCTACAGCCCTAGCAAACTGGGCAACAGAGAAAAAGAGTAGAAAGAAGAAAAGAGAGAAAAAAAAAAGGCGAGACAAGAAAGAAATAATGAAACATATATATCTCAAATGAGAAATGTATTTGTATTGTATTTTTGACGTAAGCATGTGGGAATAGCCAATGACACTAAATAAAAGTAAAGTAATTTAGATAGCAACAAGAACAGGCAAATTTTACACAAGGAAAAGGTTGTCTTCTAAGTTTTTTGTATTATGATTGTTTTATTTTGCTGCTGTTTCTTTTGTTGTTTTGATAAGTTGTGGGTAGAGTGAGAGCCAGAGGGGGACACCAAGAAAATGTTCACAGGTGAACATTTTGAAAAATAGGATAAGGAGGAATGTTACATATTGAGCTTTGACAGTCAGTGTGGATTTCATAAACAAGATATACACCTGTGTCTTAAGGTAGACAAGGGACAGCAGAAATGAATTACATGAATTGCACTAGAAGGACAAATATGTGAGCGTCCATAAAAATAAAATGACAGAAGTTTTTCGACCCTAGGGTCAGTCAGGGAGCAGACATGTAAGCCAAGGAGCCAATGGCCCCTGAGTTGAGGAACCGGCTCTGTATCAAGCTCCTGTCAAAGAAACAAGAAGCAGTAAGGCTCTGAATATGTGTATCGCAATGTCGTGTCAATCATAGTAGTCCAACCCTCACCTCAATGATTATGGCATTTGAATTAAGGAGTTTATATTTTTATTAACAAATGATATTGTCTTTCCTTCTGCAGGTAAACAACACTTGATAAACTTTATCATATGTACATGCATAAAAACCTATTACTGTTCATAATTTTCAGGATAGAAAATTAATTTTATTCAATTTACTAGTAGAATCAATAAAGGATGGCATACAATGATACCTATTTTCAATTTACAGTCCAAATGGTGAAATATAAAGGGTAATAGTATATGAAATACACAAGTATTTTTCATCTAATATATAGGCAGTGTTTCATGCATCTAATTTTTTATTTGTTTACCATGTTTTAAAAACTAAAATGTTTTCTGTTACTTAAAATGAATAGAGAATATATAAGGAAATACCACTTTTCCTAATTTTTTTGAGGTGCATTTCTAAATTGTCCAAAGTATGATTCTAAATAACATACTTGTTGAGATTTATTCACTATATTTATCACTCATATGATGTACTTTGTTGCCTTACTTAAAATAGACATTTGATCTTTTATAAAGTCCATTTAAACTTTGAGGATATCAGCTCTTTCTTTTTCTAAACATTGATTGAAGGTGATTTATTATGTGTCATAAAATAACTGGAATTAAATTTATTCTATTTTATAATTAAGTAGGTGTTTATGATATATATAAATTAACCTATTAAAAAAATTATTTGTATGTGTACACATAACAAAATATATACTCCTTAATTAATATCCTAGATGATAATTCAATAGATCAATTACAACAAATTTGAACCAAAAAATCACAGAAACATTGATAAACCATGATATAAATCAATAATACATATACATACAACAATTTTAACAGGTATATATAATGAAAATTTTCATGAAAGAATAATTTGCAATTTTGCAACTAGTCACATGTTGCAGATATGGTAATATGGATCTTACTCAAATCAAATAAGCAATATTTGATATATAAGAAAATTTGTGCCATACAGCTGCTGTTAACAGATAATATCCAATAAAAAGCAATAAATGTCTACATTATGAAAATATAAAATTTCTATTAAGTGTCAGGAAATCACAAAGTAAAAATGGGGATAAGAGTTGAACCAAATTATTTCATGTTCTTTTTTCCATGTAGAAATCTATCCATAGTGAGAAAATATCTAAAAAAAAATAAAAGTGATTATATTGTAAATGAAGAAACTAAAAAACAAATTTAAATGGCAGGATACAAAGCTTTAAGCTGGTGCAGGTCAGTAATATATAATGTGCATATTTTTAAAGAAAACAACATAGTTTAGACGAAGAAATTGAAATGAAGGCAATCATATAAAAGAATATAAAACATGTATGATTTGTTTTAACAAAAGAGGGTCATTGAGAAGGGCTGATGACTCCTTTCTATTGATTAGGTATACTCTTTCAAAATACAGTAAATAGTATATAGAAATGATTATAACCTTACTTTTGCACTCTTTCTATGCAAAGAATCTTTCTATACTGGAATGTCATGAATTAGAATAAATCACATTTAGATATTTAAAAATCTAGTTTTCTTGTCGCTTTTCTCTTAATTTCTATTGTAAAAGCAAAATCATAAATGATAATAATTAGATGATTTATTTTTAAATAATTAACTCTTAATTGAATACATATTACAGTAGTTCATTTCCATCAATATACAACTGTATATGATATAAATATACATATTTAAATTAGATACAAATCTTTTATTTGTACAAAATTTAGATGACAAAGTTTTGAAAGCCTATAATATAAAAAAAATGGACAGTGTTTTGATATGATAAATATTATGCTGGGAAATAGTTCATTCATTTTTATTCATAAAAAAGAGTAATCTTGATATAATTGCACATTGTGTAAGTGTATGAAAAATCTTCAGCCTAAAATGAAGTTATTAGTTGGATTTTGATCTGTATTATATTTGATTCATGACTAATATTCATCATTGAATTAAGAGCATAGACAAAGAAAATTATATATTAAAAATGAATAAATAAAAATAAATGCTTTTTTTTTAAATAGATAATCTCCATACTTACTGATTTATTTACACATGTCATCAATAAGTTTGTGGTTAATTAATAAAATTTTACTATTCTCCATTGAGCATAAATGAAAACAAGTATGTTTACACATTTCAAAAATGATTGTCAGACTTTACAGTATCCAAACTTTGGACAATCACAGGTAAATAACCCATTCAGTTTTGGTTGTTGAAAAAAAGGAAGTGCACTTTAATTTTTGCCAAAACACTACAGCTAAATAAACTTAAATAGAAACATTGTAATATAATAATAAATATCAATTGAGAAACACATTCAAGCAGTGTTTTCAGTGTTAATTAAAATAGAAATTAACTTGTCTGATATTGATAAATGTAAATATCTTCTAATACTAAAAGAACATGCTTAACAGATCACAAACAATTATTTCTGTAACTTAAACTTCAAGTTACTCATAACAGATTAAAATAAATGAATAAAAACAGAAAAATTTAAATACCAGCCCTTCTTTAAAAATACCCCCAAATCTTAACAAGCAACTTGCAAATAAATAAAAAAGAAATATCAAAGAGTGAAAGAGAAAAAATACTAATAAAAAAGTGAGTTACCAACATGAATAAACTTTTTTTTTTGCCTACTCCAATTATCAGTCAAAAAAAAAATGATGATAGATTGTACTGAAAGTGATTTTAATGTTAAGATATATTAGAAAAACCATCTAAGAATGCTAAAAAATATACATTATTTTTTAAGGTCAGTCAAATTTAATAAATATACCTAAAAGAGAATCTATAACCCAGATATCCTGCAGTATAAATTTTCCACCAATACTGAGCTAATTCTAAATTTAAAATATCTTTAAGTTTTAGATATCTGATTCATAGTCATTTCTTCAAAGCTATTCAAAAAATGAGTTAAGGCATTGAAATTTCAACAATTTGACATTTGTTGCATGCTGTTTGATTTGGTTGATTTACTTAATGACATATCCATTTCTTATAGGTTACTTAATACTGAAAGTTGATACTTTTTTAATAACAATGTTCTCAATGTTTCACTGCACTTTTTAAAAATCTATAATCCTTTGTTTGCACACAATTATGTTATCAAGTATTCCTATGTAATACAAATAATTTCCAAACAATTATTATGTTATCAAGTATTCCTATCTAATACAAATAATTTCCAGATAGTTATGGGATATCAAGTATTCCTATCTAATACTGATAATTTAAACAAAGTTATATGATATCAATTATTCCCATCTAATACTAATAATTTGCATACAGTTATTATATCAAATATTCCTAAGTAATTCTAATAATTTCTAGACAGCCATATGATATCAAGTATAATTAAATATGCCGCGACCTGCCGATAAACGTAAACAGATCGGATTACTCGCTCGCCTTAGGGCAATTATATCCGGGTATGGCCAGAAATGACTAAGCCTTTTTTTATGACCTTGACATCCCGTTACAGCTAAAAAAGGGATAGATTAAAATAAACAATATTTACAAAACACTTCGGCCAAAAATAACTTGATAAAAATGGAATTAATAGTCGTCGCCAGCTTATAGCAGGTTATAAAAGTACTTAATTGCTACACCCATTTTTTATAAAAGAATTTCCTATTCACGCGGCTGGGGCTGTGTGTCATAGCACCTTCTTAATATCAACAAGCCCTTTTTCAACGCTCAAGGGCACGTTCTTTGCAGAGCTCATACGAGGAAAAGAATCCTACGTTATTCGTGGTTGCATTCGCCTCACCGCCACTTCTAATGGTAGATTCAACAACCTTTTTTTTACGGTCCCTTTTAAGGGCTATGAGAGGACTCCTTCTGCGGGTCGGAGTATCTCTGGCGGTCATTAATGACCAGTCGAAATAGATGGCCAGGAGGCAAACATGAAGAGGACTCACTAAGACTAGCCGGTCTTAACCATCGCTCGGTTCCGCTTGTCCGTTCGGCCGCACAGCGCTAAAGGCACGGGTTAGCCTTTAGCTTCCACTTCGATACCTGCACAGCGATAAGATAATGCCAATCTTAGCTGCGGCCCCCTGGCCTGCTCGCTCGATAGTGCAGAGTTTTGGCGCCCAAAAGCCTTAGCTACCTACACAGCTTTGGCGCGAAAAGCCTTAGCTACCACCACAACTTTGGCACGAAAGGCCTTAGCTACCGCACAGCTTTGGCGTGAAAAGCCTTAGCTATCATCTCGATCAGCCCTCACAACTTTGGCGCGAAAAGCCTTAGCAACTGCACAGCTTTGGCGCTAAAAGCCATAGCTACTGTCAACGATATGCCCGCACAGCTATCTGGCATGACAAAGCCATAGCTACCATAAACGATACGCCCGTACAGCTATATGGCACGACAAAGCCATAGCTACCGTCAACGATACGCCTACACAGCTATTTGGCACGACAAAGCCATAGCTTCATTGATCCACTCGCTCGACTGTGTATATGCTAAGGCCTGGCAAACCTTAGCCACCATTTCGTTGTTTGTTCACTTGGTCTGCAGTACTAAGACGCGATTAAGTCTTAGCAAACCACGCTCGCTCAATCTGTACGCTACCAAGCTGGCAGCACCGACTTTGACCACGACACTGTTACAGACACTCCTGCATTCTACGACTTGACTGATCTCAGCTTCCAGCAACGATCATCCATCTGCACCTACGACTCGAACATACCAGCTACCGACATCGCCCATCTAGCTGGAGACCGAACACTACGACCACGTCTGTAATTTCTGATAATAAATTGCCATCCTTGTTGTATTTGTTACCTTGCCTCTTTGTCCTCTTCATTGTCTTTGGTTGTCACTAGTCGCATGCATTAAACTAAAATTCATTTGCGGGGTCGACTCGCTTATCGGCTCCTCAACAAATACTAATAGTTACAAGATATGAAGTATTCCTATCTAATACTAATAATTTCCAAACAGTTTTTATATCAAGTATTCCTACTAATACAAATAATTTTCAGACAGTTGTATTGTTTCAAGTGTATTTCTTATGATTCATACACAATTATTTAGTTTCAAGTAACTATTCTTATTTAATAATAATAATAAAATGAATGTAGAGATTATGAAGAGAATTATGTCTGAAAGGAAAACCACATTACCTTCTCTCAGGAACCAAAACTGGAAAACAGTCAAGGCAGAAACGAAAAAAATGAATGAACAACATCACACAATTAAACAAATCAATCTATGCAGGAATGAAATTAGTTTGTGAAAAAATCAGGGTTCCCCTGAAGAACATGAACTGAAAACCAAAACCTGGATGGGAAATTAGATTAGAAAAACAGTTAAGAAATCTAAGACAATAAGCAAAAATGCTAAGACAGAATAAAAACATGAGGATATGTTGGGGTGAAGAGAGAAAATCAACATGCAGAAATCAGACTGACCCAAGAGAAGAAGAAAGAAAGAAAAAGATTTTTTGATTCTTTTTGGTTTGGTTTGGTTTCTTTGTTTTAATGGCATATCAACCTTTGTAGGTTATTTAATGTCAAAGCTATTCTCCTAGAAGAACAGCAGTGGTACTATTTAACCCATAGCTGGGATGACAAGGCATTCATACCTTTCCCAAGGGTATTTGCCCAAAATTGAATGTAATAGCGCGACTGGAGTACGAACTTGTGTACTACGATTCCGCAGTCCATCACTTTAACCATTACACCATGAGGACACCCTTATTTTTCTTTTTGACTAGAATCACTGATAATTATCTGTGATTCTAATCAAAAGAGGAAGCAGTTAGTATGAAATCCAATATCTTTAACTTTACCATTTAATCACATAGTTAGATCTTACACCTTTTCTTTTAACTAATTCTGGATGCTTTAATTGACCTAATTGGGCGCAACATTTGTTCAAATTGTTTGCTTCTCCAGAAGTTTATATTAGATTATCTTTTAATCCCACCAAATATACATCATCTTCTTTGGATGAAGACTGACTTTTGGAATAATTAGTAGTGGTTAATTTCAATTTCAGTAGTTGCAAATAACCAATTTTCATAACTAGTCACAACTTTTTAAAAAATAAAACAAAAAAATTACATTTAAGAATCAAATTACACATGAAAACATGATCAAGTAGGATTTTAAAAATCTAATATGGAAGCTGCACTTCAAAGTGACTTGCATAAACAAGCTAATGCAAATAATTTTAAATGGTTCTGATTCTGATATTTTGTTTGTTGGTTGGTTGGTTGGTTGGTGTTTTATGGCACATCAATCCTTGTAGGTTATTTAATGCCAAAACCCTGTTTATATATATATATACCACTTCATCATATACCTTAACCATATTACTGGAATTGTCATACTTACTTTTTTAAAATGATTTTATCATCATTTTGTGCGCATATATAATCATACATATTTCACCACTATATAACAATGTTAAAATCTGAATATTTAAAATAATTTGATAGTTCATTCATTCTTGAAATCATATGTTCATGATATTACATGTTATGATTTTGAGTGGTTTAAATTGAAGTTAACATCCATTGTTTCCATCATCATGTTTTATTGCTATGTGGATTGAATAAATTTTCATAAATAGGAATGTAACTGATACTACACAATGATATTTGCTGAAAGAGAGATCCAGTTAATTTAAGTTTTATAACCCAACATGTCTATTCAGCATAATTAGGCTGAACTTTACACAACACACTATTCAGAAACTTAACCTTTGAAATAATTTTCCCTTTGAAAATGACCATTGGTTTTAGTTTTTGCCTCATACAACAAACATAAAAGTTTTTGTTTTGTTTTGTTTTGTGTGTGTGAGTAGGGTTGTTGTTTTCTCACTTATAGTTTAGCTTCCCAAAATGTCTGTCATTACCAAATATCTATGTTCATATTGACTCTTGATGACTTGTCCACTTGAATAAAGTTTGCATTTAACAATCACAAATTTATAAAATTGCTACACTTTATATCCACATATTTGGGTAATTTTGTTTATGTTAGTCACAAAATAAGAGTCACATAATAAGAGCTCATTTCTGTTCATAATGTTACTCTAACTTCTGGCAGAAGCATGGAATATTAGAATAATTATATATTATTATATAATTATTATTATGGATACCTATAACACGTTTGCTCTGATAAATAGACAGTTATTAAGTTCATTTGAATATAATTCTTATATCCACATATATAAATCTTGCTCAACAGAAGATGGTATATTTGTTTTGGAATGATTTTTTTTTGTTAGGTTCTTACTATCTTTTCTTACATACATAACTCTCCACCAACATTTACAACTGACAAGTTATTTTGTATATTCAATAACAAAATATTTAATTTCAGCCTCAACTATATATTTTGTGCTTAGTATCAGCATTCATGATTAAGTTTTATTTTTACCATCATCAAAAACAGAATCTATATATTGCTTGAATTTCTGAGAATTATCATTGTTATATTTAATCTGGTCTCCTCATTTTGGTTACAATAAGCACATTTTGTTCTCTGCCTTTCTTCAGGTATCAGTCATATCCAGTAATTTTCTGAGAATTCCAAATCTATCCTGTATATTAATGCAGATTGTTCTTATTTTGTTGTTAGTAGTAGAGGGTTTGATTTGGTTTAGTTGTTTGGGTTTTATGGCATATCAACCTTTGTAGGTCATTTAATGCCAAATCCATTTTTATACAAATAAACAATTCTATTTTAAACAATTCCGTTTAGTCAAGTTATTCTAATTCAAACAATTCAGTTTAGCATAAAGTACAAAGTTTAAATGTCAAAACAGTCCTATTTCAAGCAATTCAGTTTAGCAAAGGAGAGTTTCAATGTCAAAACTGTTCTATTTCAAACAATTCAGTTTAGCATACAAAATTGCTTCCATTTCAATCAATTCAGTTTAGCTTAAGTACACAGCTTAAATATCTAAACAGTTCTATTTCAAGCAATTCCACTTAGTATAAATACACAGTTTATTGTTTGTTTGTTTGGGTTTTATGGCATATTAACCTTTGTATGTTACTGTTGTGGCCTTGAAGGACCAGAAATGAATAATGCAAAGAGATGTAAGGTTTACAGCAGTATATATTCACGGAAATACAGACAATAATGGTCACCAGTAACTGACTAGACTCGCTTGACTTGTTTATCGAGCTAGTCACTAATTACAGTGTTAGGGAGGATCCATCCAGTGACGTCACCATACACCCCCACATACCTGTTAAATAAAAATCAACTGAAGATGAGGGGTGTCTGATATAAAGTCTAACACCATCCATGAAATATGACAACAGAAACAAGTTCACTTGTCATTTCTTGTCTCTCCTCTTCTTTTCTTCTGGTGTTACAATCAGAATTCACCCCACCTGGCTTTGTCGTCACATTTCATCTCTCTCCTGACTGACTTGCCACCTGTTTTTATGCAACCAGGGACAGTTGCTAAATTTGTGTCCTCTAGCATTAGTCAACCTTCGTAATCAAATGAACCCAAATTTATGTCCACTGTTCTGTCTGTATATACAGTACCCTACTCATTGTCTCTTCGAACGGTGGAGACTGATTGGTTCACCAGAGGTAACTGGCTGCTTGTTCTGCCTTTCAATTCCGCTACACTCCTCCGTGATCAGATGTTCACATAAATAACAGCCTAGGGTGGGTTTCTTGTGTCTAGTGCTCCTTCATAGTAATGCTACCTCCTCCTTGGATGCCTTATCTGTAGAAGTGTCATCTGTTGCATCTGGGTTGCCCAACTCTGAGAGATCACTTCGTGCATTGTTGATAATCGTTCTCACAATTCGGGTTGAGAGTTTGCTGTTACTCTCACTTTCCGAAGTATTTGAACCCATGACAGGTCGAAGGTCTCTTACATGGCAGGGCATCCTGTCAACAAGGACATTCTGTGGGCTGATTACACCTGTAACGCCCCCATGTGTATAAGGTGACATGCACCGTCCATTCTGGGTCTTTATCCAGACACGGTCACTCATGTTGTATCCAATTTGCAGCTGTTTGGGCTCATCTAGAGTGAGTGCATTGATACCTTTCAGTCAGACTCAATAGCAATGAATCTGGTTGGCAGGAGCAGTCAGCGGCAACACATTATCCTTTGGGGTAACATTATACCAATATACTGCTTCCATTATGGAGGCATTGTTTTTTCGCTGCAATCTATTTCATGCTCTGATGATAATGTTCCGTAATGCCATTACTGGAGGATACACACACACAATAAAAGTACAATTGAACCGCCCTATTCACTTAGAAAATCCCTGAAGAGCTTGCTGTGAAATGCTGTCCTTATCAATGAGTATTTCAGCTGGCACGCCGCACTCAGAGAATAGGCCTTCTAAGTGGTAGATGACACTTGCTGCATCTTGTCATCTCAAAT